>AYEL01071445.1:0-29537 GCA_000484575.1 Olivierus martensii
GCCAAATCAAAACCAAAATAGCGAATCGAAAGCGGAAGTTGAGCGCCGCCTGGCCGCCAATTCTGGGTCGAGAATTGAGTGAATAGTCCGAATTGCATTGCAACTTTATTGAATCAGTAATTTAGTTCCAGATAGAATTAATAAGTCTCGCGGCTGTCAGAATCCTACCCCTCGTTGCTATCGAACTACATAATGGACGATCCCTCCGCAAGCACATTAGTGCCTACGTAGAACTACATAATGGACGATCCCTCCTCCAGCACATTAGTGCCTACGTTACCGAGGAAACTAATGCATGCTGAAGCCGCATATTGTAAGGAAGCCGAACGTATCCGGTGAGGTGACAAACATTTTGGCCACGATGTACATGTAGCATATTTACAAAATGTTTTTAAATTTATTATAATAATCATGTAATAATTTATATAAGTACTTTTGACTTACATAAATTTTACATAAGTTGGAGAGGTTCTGTGCTTATACAAATTTTTTAAAATATTACCATTTCTGCTAACATCCAAGTCAATTAAATTGGATAAGTGAGCAATTTCTGGAGGTAAGCGAACAATTTCATTGTCACTAAGGCTTAATCGACGCAACTTAACTAGACGAAATAATCCCTAAAAAATAAAAAAAAAATTAATGAATATTATAATAAAGTTTAAAATCTAATATATTAAATTTTAACAGATAATAAATGTAATTTAATATACAGAATATATATAAGTATCCATCTATCCCCTTTTCTCAAAAACATGAGATAGGAAGTACAGGAAAAAATCTTAATTACAAAAGTCTATCCAGAGAATCAAATGATCATGTTAAAAATTTTGTAGACCCTTCAGAAATAGGGGTACTAGGGATCACCTTTGAAAATTCAAACAGAAACATATGTCAATTTGGATATGAGTGGACAGAACTTTTGCTCAAGAAGTTTTTAACATCACAAATGATTTGCAAGATTTCACAAGAAAAAAAAAATACTATTACATGTAACACCAATTGGGCAAATATGCAGAATTTATGTCCTATCAGAAACCAAGAAGAAGGGGTTCCCAATTTGTTTCAATCCTTTATGTACCTGCCAGTCATTCTCTCACAAACTTTTCTTATTTTTTTAAATATCCCAATTGGAGTTACCTATAGTAGCATTTTTTTTTTTTTTGTGATATCTCACAAACCATATGTAATATTAAAAAACTTCAAGCAAAAGTTGTTTGTTTTTGACAGCTCTATCCAATCATAGCCAAATAGACATATGTTTCCATTTGAATTTTCTAAGTTAACTCCTTGGGCCCATAAAATTTTTTAACATGACCATTTGATAGACTTTGATAATGAAGCTTTTTCTCCCACTTCCTATCTAATAATATTTTCAAGAAAAAAAGATGCTATGGGTGATGATATATACCCTATATATAATTCTCTTATTTATTTATTTAAAATTAAGAATGATAAATTATGATGATGATAAAATCCCTAATTTATGTTCTTATTATAACAACATAATATTTTATTTTAACTAAATGAAAAATATACTATTTAATATATTAATAGAGCCTATTTCTTTATTTAATCAAAGCACACATAAAGTCACAGTTTGATAAATGGCATTTTATACTTTGAATTTATTAAACTATAGTTACAGATATTATATATATGATTTGTTATAATTAGTCTTATCAAAAATTCATTATTCATAAATTTCAAACTGTTCTGTTCAATGATTATTCTTGGAATACTGTATTTATGATGATTATTCCAAAAACACGTATACACCTATAGATTTATTAAATATTTTTTAAATTCATGAAAGTTTGTATTTTATTTTATGCAGGTGTTTCCCAAGTTATGAACATTTGTAACAACTTTTTTTTTTTACCAAACTTCAAGGGAAATGCTCCAAATGAATCTAATACTTGTCTAATTTTAATCCCTTGATATATTAATGGAAATTTTAATAATTTGATATAATTTAAACTAATTTTAGCACCATCTCATAATTAATAAATATACTATGATTAAATCAAAGAATGGCACCATCTACAAATTAATGATTAAACTAGAATTTTATTAACTAATTTATCCAAAGATAAAATTCTGCTTCAGCTTGGTTCGATCCCGGGTTACCATCGCAATGTAATAACCGTAGGACCACCAAGGCTATGTAGCAGATTGACTCTTCAGATAATGGTATTAATATTTAGAATTACTTTTAATCAGACATTGATAGGTACTTTTTAATTAGGCATTGGTAATTTTAAAATCACTTTTGATCAGGCTTGTTTCATGTCATGTCATAATGCGACATGAAACAAACGATGGCCTCACTATAAAACAGTGACCTATTTTTTTAGAAACTATTAATTATGAAAGCCTATCCTATTTTGCAACAAGCCAGATTTCATATCATGTTGTCTCCCTGTGGGTATTTTTTATTGGCTGATTTTAGTGCTTTGCAAAATGTAATGAATGCATTAGGAATGACTTAAAAAGTTATGAAAATTCTAATTTTTCCTAATTTTTCAAAAAAAAAAAAAAATTATTCAATCTTGCTAATGAGTTTGCAATGAACTTATGTTATTAAATATTGTCCTAACTTGTTCCAGGGTACAGTATTTGTAATTCTAATTATTGCTGATTAAAATTAAAGAATATTGAGTTAAACAAATACTTACAGCCAAATTAACTCTTAATGTCAAACTTCTGAATTAAACTTTTTGATTTTAACAATTAATTTATCAAATCAAGGTTATAGTGCCACCATCTGTTGAGTTAATAATTAATTAATTTTTAAATTTGAATTAGTGTTCATCTTGTAATTAATAATTAGACTATAATTTTTAAATTAATTTTCCCAAAATAAAATTTTACCACTTCACCAGAATCAAACCAGGATCTTTAGGATAGTGCCCAAATGCCTTATGAGTTAGACTACGAGGGGCTCCAGTAAAATTCCATTTTGGGAAGCTTATGTAATGATTTTATGTAATGATTGAAAAATTATGGAAATTTATCAGACAAGGCCGATACTAGCAAAATGGAATGTTTCCCGAAATGGAATTCTACTAGCTGCCTCTTAGTCTAACTGGTAATGCATTGATGCACACCTTTTTTGATTCCAGTGCAATGGTAAAATTTTATTTCAGGAAAATTAATTTAAAAATTATAGTCTAATTATTAATTACTAAATGGTGACATCTTAGTTCAAATTTAAAAAATTAATTAATTATTAATTCAACAGATGGTGGCACCATAGCCTTGATTTGAAAAATTAATTGTTAAAATCAAAAAGTTTAATTCGGAATTTTGACATTAGGAGTTAATTTGGCAGTAAGTATTTGTTTAACTTGATGATAGTCCTCTAGTTATGTTCTATTAGAGCATATTAACATTGTTTTATTGCTTACTAGTAACTGGATTTTATTATTATTATCTTTTATTTATGTTAAAGCAATGTATTGTATTATTTTCTCTTCCATAGTTAAGAAATTGGTTTCATAACACTTACTTTTATATCCCAGCACTATTAGCAGTTGAGTCTCTCTTATTTTGCTCAGTAGCTAACGTTTGAAACATTAGCTACTGAGCAAAATAAAGGTGACTCAACTGCTAATAGTGCTGGGATATAAAAGTAAGTGTTATGAATACGAGGAGAAGCAGTAGTTTAAGAGATACGAAATTGGTTTCACTCAATAAATTAAATAATTCCTTCATAGTATTATTTATTATTATAATTATCTCTTAAACTACTGCTTCTACTCATATTTATACTACTTACTTTTATATTCAAGCACTATCAGCAGTTGAGTCTATTATGTTTTGCTCAGTAGCTAACGTTTTCGGTATTTATTATATCATCTTCAGGCTACATCTAAATCGAACTGCGTTCTTTATTTTATAACATTCTATTCGAAAAACAAACTTTTATTTTTTTTTATTTTTTATTTTTATTTTGTTTTATTCCTGTTATAAAAGTTCGTTTTTCGAATAGAACGTTATAAAATAAAGAACGCAGTTCAATTTAGATGTAGCCTGAAGATGGTATAATAAAATACCGAAAACGTTAGCTACTGAGCAAAACATAATAGACTCAACTACTGATAGTGCTTGAATATAAAAGTAAGTAGTATTTATTATTATTTTATTGATGTCTTTATGCTTAAACAATGAATTTATTTTATTAAATTTTAT
Organism: Olivierus martensii; assembly: GCA_000484575.1. Lineage (NCBI taxonomy): Eukaryota > Metazoa > Arthropoda > Arachnida > Scorpiones > Buthidae > Olivierus > Olivierus martensii. The sequence goes on from AYEL01071445.1 coordinate 4,195, forward strand.
TTAAATTCTTTATTAATATAATATACAAATCAAATTCATTATTTTCATATAAATGATTTATTTGCATGTGAATAATTTTAGTATTACTAGCATAAATTGAAAAAACTGAACTGATGCTAAAATATGAAAATTTTTCAAACTACAAAACAGTATAGTAATATTTTTCATTTATTAATTATTAGAATTTTAATAGCTGGCATTACATAATCAGTCAAGAGGTATCCAGAGAAGAGTTACAAACACCAAGGATAAAACTATCATACTGAAATACAATTATGGATGATTTAATATATATTCGTTTATTGGAAAATAATAAGAGATACACTTTAGCACTTAGGCAGGGTCAAGAAAAACACAACAAAAATCATCATTTGAGAAGCAGTAGTTTAAGAGATACGAAATTGGTTTCACTCAATAAATTAAATAATTCCTTCATAGTATTATTTATTATTATAATTATCTCTTAAACTACTGCTTCTACTCATATTTATACTACTTACTTTTATATTCAAGCACTATCAGCAGTTGAGTCTATTATGTTTTGCTCCATTCGTTGGCAGCACATGAATCCCCTCCTAAACAACCAAAACCATCATTATATCAACAGAAAATTATGCTGTGTGTTTGGTGGACTGTTTGGGATATTGTGCATCTCAAACTGCTGCCATCTGGCCAGACAATCAATGCAATTGTGAAGCCAGTGCTTATGAATCTGAGGTGTCATGCAGGACAATGTGAAGCCACATGTTGCTAAGTTCAAACATGACAGGGTATCCTACATTTTTGGAAAACACTAATGCACACCCCCATATTCCCCTGACATTGCAACTTCAGATTACCATTTGTTTCATTCATTAAATAATCCTCAATGATGTTTATTTCATTCAGTTCCAAATCCTCAATGAGGTAATACATGCACTGGACAACTTCTTTGGTTCACATTCCGCTGACTAACATCATGGGATGCCCAAGCATTGGAGATAAGTCATTGCTGCTGATGGAACTATTTCTGATTTCCAAAGTACATCTTACTTCATGTTATCACGTTTCTCTTTGTAGGATAAAAATCTGATAGAACTTTATTGGTTGCCTTATATATCCAGCAGTAAATGAAAATATAAGTAATGATACCCTAGTTTACAATATATAGGAATCCCTCAATTTATGTTGTCCTGTACTTATGTCATTGCTTCAGATCCAATTTATTAATCAAAGTGAGAAAGTTAATCTCATTCTGTTACACTACTTTTATGTTATCAATAAATTGATATGTAAGTTGAGAGTTATTTGCATCTCATATACATATAAATTGTTTTGCCCCAAACAGTAATTCCATCCATCAAGTTAGAATCTGGATTTGAACCTGATCTCTGTGAAAATTCAGATTCCCTCTACCAATTTAGAACAAAAATGAGTCAGTCATGTGAAATTGTATTGCACTTCATCCTGAGAATTTGAATTTAATTCCAGATTCCTTACTTCCATGGTGAATGCTACCATTTAATTATTTTCAGCAGAAAAGCAATATAAAATAAGAAAGGAAGACCACATGGGTATAGGTGGCCTATGATGGGCATTGAAATACCTTGCTTCTTAGTATCCAGTAGGATGGAAAGCAACATAAAATTTAATAAGAGAAAGATATTGAAGGCTTTCCAAAAGTCCTTCAATATCCTATTTTTAACAAGGATTTTAGGAGATTCATGGACAAAAGCTGCTGACAAAACAATAAAGGGTTACAATAAAGGGTATCTGAAAGAAAGTTTTCCTTTTCTTCACAACCTATTCAGGTTCAAATAACACTCCAATTGTTGCCTTCCAAATGAAGTTTGCTGCCATGTGTGCTTTTGTTACTTAGACAACAAGAACTCCATACATCAGCAGGGTTGTAGAGTTGAATGGCAAATGATCTGACTCTGACTCCACCTTTTAAAAAAAAATCCGACTCCAACTCCCTAAAATTCGTAAGGTCTGACTCCTGACTCTGGGCAGTTTAAAATTCCAACTCCAACTCTGATTCCACCCAAAAACCTCCAACCTCCCGACTCTGACTCTGCAACCCTGTACATCAGGAAACTTGATTTGGGAGTTATATCTAAAGATGTTTTTGAGATGCATAATGCCCATAATGATCTCAAATTTGATGATCTTACTGTAATATGGAAGCAAAGTGTGCTTAGAGAAATTGATTTTAATCTAAATCAGCGATCATATCATGACAATTTCAAAATTGATTGGGGGATTAGACTTATTGTGAACCTGCATAGAGATTCTTGAGGACTGATTCAAATGAGCAATGAACAACAACAATGCAAGGAATAAAGAGCATACTTGCTTAAAGGAAAAAAATTATCTTGCAAAATTCAACAAACAACTCATTTAAGTCTTTTTTTTTTTATAAACAGATATTGCTACTTTCCACTCAAGTACAGAGAACAGAGAAACTTAAATGATGGGGCAAAACAAGCTCTGTACATGCTACCCACTCTTGTGGAAGAGTTAGCCAGATCTTGGAGGATAAGACTCAGACCTGGATCCAATGAATAAATTTTTTTAAGGAATGAGACCCAAAAATTGAAGCTAGTCCTTCAGAATGAAAAACTTAAGTGTTTCTACATGGAAATCAACTGATTTACTTGAGCTAATTAATATTCATTCATCATAATTTTCATTATTGGGCTGTGGCATTTATCCAGATGCTCTGGATAGTTAAAAAAAAAAAAAAATGCCACTTCATTCAATTGTCATTTGATTCATCAGATTTCTTATTTTTTTATTTTTGTAAATCTTTAAGTACAGAATAAGTATATCTGATTTCTTGGTCAAAAATTTTTTCCCAATCACTTCATTTTAACATTACATTTGTGGAAAAATCTGATTCTATTTACATCATTTCAAATAATGTTGCCAGTTTTGGAATGATTTATGATGTAACTTCAAAGGATTATTGTATGTGACTTCTGTAAAATTCAACTTTACATAAAATGTTTTCTATGATGTTTTTTCCAATTATAGAGAATAAACCTTTACTGTAATTGCCAGTTAAAAGTACAAACATGCTAATTTATAACATTTAAAATTTTGTAATTTATTTTTGTTTTGTATTGTTTGTTAATCTTAAATATAATTTTACTTGTGCAATACCATATGGATTGATAGTCCTCTTTCTTAGTCAGGGAACAATATGGCACCATAATGTTGTGTAAGTGCAATCACTGTAGTCCATCTAACTCTGGTAGTTTTTTTATTCAGAATTTTTGTTGAAAATTATTCTTCTGACTTATGCAAAATTCAAATTACGTAAAAAAAGCTGCAGTCCTAATTATTTGCTAAACCAGGGAATACTTGTACTGTATATATAATTGTTTTATTTCTTCTGAATATACTATATAATCAAAACTTGTCAGAATATAAAATATAATTTTTTTAACAAATTTAAATCTTAATATTCACAATCCAGCATGCAAAAATTTCTTAATTACGAATTATTTCCTGATTACTTAATTCTTAAACCTGGTAATAATGCAGGTTTGTGGGATGGTGATCTGACCCACGTTATAAGACAACCATGCTATAACCTACAGCTTCTCTTATTCTCTAATTTAGTGAATATAAATTAGAGAATAAGAGAAAGCTGTCCAGTTTATCCAAGAAAGTTTGTAATCTTCTGCAATCCATCCTCATATTGTTCCTTCTGGAATATCCAACTCCTGTTTTATTTTTGCTTTTGAGACACCACTTTTCACTCAATCTATTATGTTTAGTTTCTCTGTAATGGTATACGATTTTTTTTATTGTTTGCCATTGTCCATTAAATAAATTAAATATTATTAAAACAATAACTATATTTGTAAAACTCACTAAAGTCATGAAATTAGCCATCAAAAAACACATGTATCAGATACAAACTCCCACTACAAATAACCTTTCGTCCTACTTTCCGTTTGCTTTGAATACTCATGTTGCCAATCGAAAAGGTTTGAAGTTGCCATCTGAAAATTTTTAATTTTTTTTAAAGATATTTTGAAATTTATATAAATTACCATCAGAATTATTAACATGAATTCAAATTTCTATTATATTATCATAAATAATAATAATAGTTCAGAACTAAAATTAACAAAACTTCCAGTTGTTATTTAAATATAACAACAAGAAATTAGCAAGGCAGTTATGCATTGCATTTTTCTCAGAATCTTTTTCAAAAGAATAGGGAACAGGAAAGACCTGCAGTATATCTGAATCCGCAGTATAAACAACAGTGTTATATCGGGAGCACTGTAGTAATTTCAACTTTTCTATAAGCATTACAATATGGGATTTTTTCTTTGAATTTATATTTTATTTTATTCATAATCATATATTGGTTTTTTATTGTTTGCTATTGTTCATTAATATTTGTAGCGAATTAGTATGATTATTGTTTTCTTGAAGAGAATATTTTATGAAATTGCTAAACAGTGACAAACATCTATTTTAACGGGAACATTTTCTTTTTTTCTAGCATTTATGCTCTTTCCAACCAAAAAGAGTCCTATAGTGAGTCCTAGAATGGCTCACATCCTTATCATGATATTGTATCCCTTTCAGTCAGGGAACAATACAGTGCCATAATATTGTGTAGGTCCAATCACTATAATCCATCTAACTCTGATAATTTTTGATTCAGAATTTTTGTTGCCTACCTCAAGATTGTGTTAACAGGTTTTTGACGATGGGAATTGAAGGCCTGGGCTCAGATTTCTTAAAAATTTGGGGAAAAAAGACCTGAAATCGAATTCAGATCCCCTAGGACAGTGTTTTCATGGATGTTCTAGGACAGCAGTGATGAATCATTTTAAGACTGCATGCCAAAATTGCCTAAATTTCTGTATGAACCATACCTTGCATGTTAATCAGAACATTAATTTAAAGTGTCTAGAAGAAAATACGAACCTTTAATTTTAACTCCAGCAGGTGTAAAGTTAATTTTACATTAATTTAATTAAAAACAATATATTGGCTTCAAGTTTTGCATGCCCAGAAAATTCTCCAGCATGCCATAGGTTCACCATCCTTGTCCTTAGGAGATCAGTCAGTACGGTTGGAAATATAATACTTCTATTCTAGCAGCCAGTTTATTAAGAACTTTAAGAAAACTGCTTTTTTACCAGTAAATTATACCAATTAACACTAATTATTCAAGCAATTTTGTCATAAACTATGTAATTAAAAGATATTTCAGTATATTTCAATGAAAAATAAGTGACATTTTTGGCCTCAGGAATACATTATAATTTTTTCTATTTAAATTAATGATTATTTTTATGAAAATTCAATTTACAAGCCATTTTTCCAGGAATTCTCATATTTGTAAATGGGTAAGTGTTATGAAAAAATATTAATTACATCAAAATAACTAACGAGAATACTACACTGCCTTGATAAGATACCTAATAATCATACTAGCACCAAAGGCAGGAACTTTCACAAAAAACAACACACCAGTTTTTATGGTAGAAGCGCTTTCGATTCTTTATTCGAATCCTCCTCAGCTACTGTCACATTACAAAATTATAATATTTTATACATTCTATCGAACGCTAACAGAATTCTACATATATTTTTGAAGATTTTGTTGCCATAGCAACACTATTACAAATTATAACTTAATTTATGTAAACACCAGTATTAGTATTTTTCATCGGAATCATTCCATGTTAATTAACAAAAACTATAAATAACAAATAATTATTATTAATTAATAACATCAGGCATATATATTATCCTTAGATGTCAAAATAAGAATAACAATAAAAGATTAAGAAATTAACATATGAGAAAAACATAAATCCGTACAAGTTTCTGTAAATAGAAGTAGTTTATAAATGTTTATTATATTACATAGAAACAAGTTATTTCTTGGTCATGCATGGATACTCGAGGAAGATTTAGAAACTACTTCTATTTGCAGAAACTTGTACGGATTTACGTTTTTCTCATATGTTAATTTCTTAATCTTTTATTGTTATTCTTATTTTGACATCCAAGGATAATATATATGCCTGATGTTATTAATTAATAAGAATTATTTGTTATTTATAGTTTTTGTTAATTAACATGGAATGATTCCGATGAAAAATACTAATACTGGTGTTTACATAAATTAAGTTATAATTTGTAATAGTGTTGCTATGGCAACAAAATCTTCAAAAATATATGTAGAATTCTGTTAGCATTCGATAGAATGTATAAAATATTATGATTTTGTAATGTGATAGCTGAGGAGGTTTTGAATAAAGAATCGAAAGCGCTTCTACCATAAAAACTGGTGTGTTGTTTTTTGTGAAAGTTCCTGCCTTTGGTGCTAGTATGATTATTAGGTATTAATTACATTTTCTATATATTTAATTATATTTATCTCAAGTTCAAATTATGTATTAAATTCAAGTTTGTTTTTAAATCAAATTGACTTAATTAATTATAAAATTAATCAAAATGTTTTTTCTTCTTTTATGAAAGTTGGAAATGATTTTAGAAATTAATTCCCACATTCTTTCATATATCTGATTTGTATATACAAAGCTTTAGCAAGTAGGCAAGTAACTGGTTTGTGACAAACTGAAAGAATAACTTGAAAAAATAGTGGCTTGTATATATTTGCCTGAACATGTGGCCACTTTCCTCTTTTGAAGAAAATTAAATTTTCTTCATTTATTCTTCTTCTTGGTCTTAATAAATAAATTATATATATATATATATAAATAGAACACTCGAGGAAAAAAATGCATAGGAGGAGTCATCTATACAAACTTATCTCAAAAAGTTAAAGAACATCAGAACAATATAATGAATGGCAACTTGTGTACTGTACTTGTCAAAAAATTTTACAAGTATAATTTACATATTGAATGGGCAGAAACATGGAACATAAAAACATGTTCTAATAAGAGAGATTTGTTCTTAGAAGATCAATAATAATTGCTGAAAGAAAAAATCATGCAAATATCATTAATGACCAACCTAGTATAGCCATTTCTGCAGCTTTGACAGTATACAGGGAATTACAAAATATAATTGGCAATACTTTTATTTAGTTTAATATATTATTAACTGTTAGCATAATATAAATTTAATTTATTACAATTATAAACTTTGCAGCGTCAGATTTCTACTTGTTTCGCTCTCTTTAAAACTCCTTGTGTGGTAGGATGTTCAATTCAGATGAGGCTGTAAATCAGGTGAGGGATGTGGAGGTGAAGAATTGTTGGAAAAAGAAATGTTACTTACGAAGTTTTTGCGTTCAGTTTTTTGCTGATAAACAGAGATCCTTCTTTGAATGAGGAATTATGAAGCTCCCTGAAACATGGCAAAACGTTACCAAGCAAAATGGACAATCTACAGAGATCCTTCTTTGAACGAGGAATTATGAAGCTCCCTGAAACATGGCAAAACGTTACCAAGCAAAATGGACAATCTATCATTGATTGATCTTTGTTTTTTATATAAATAAATACACTTTTTAAACACAGAAAAAATGCGTCATGACTTTTCAGACAGCCCAATATATCCCTTAGCGCTCGAAGCCTCTTTACATATAGGATAGTAGCAACTCGATGAGTTGTTAGCCGATTTTTTGATAAGTTTTCTGAAGACTGCTATCATTTTTAAACATATGCAATTATTGAAAAAATGTAATATTATAATTTTTATTAGTATTGAATTAAGGATAAATGATGATGTTTTTGAAGAAAACCTTATGTGGTTTGGAAAATATGTAAATCCTAATATGGATAAATTGTATGCCGATAGAGGGAGTCGACGATGTCCCGTTCTGGAAGATGTGACTGTTCGTCAAGGTGTTCGTCAACATTTCTATGTCCAGCTGGATATCTTTACTTGGAAGACAGGACGGGAATCATTAATATTTTGGAGTTCTGTAAGTTTTATTTATTATTTATAGTTGTGAGTTGCCGTATCAAATTGAGTGATGACAGAGTCGCCTCTCGAGTGCAAAGGAATATAATATATTATCAGGTTGTTCCAAAAGTTTCTTTCCCAATCTGCACCAAGCAACTTTTATAACTTCACTTTTTAAAAACTTTTCAATGTGAACAAAACATATTTTATGATAGCTAGATGACAAATGAAGAGAATGACAACAATACTTAATTGTAAGTTCATTTGCTTTCAATGTTTTTATGAGTTATTACTGCTGTATAGTGAATTATGACAATTAGAGAGTGAGACTGAGTGAGATAAAATGAGAAAGAGATCGAACAATAATTGAAGAGTGATTTTGTCAAATGTAAGTATGGCAAAAAAGATGTGATTTTACCTGAGGCTTTATTATTGTAAAATTTTAATTTATTCAAAAAAGTACGTAAGGGAAATTTGAAAAAGTACGTAAGGGAAATTTGAATTCACAATGTTCCCTTCTGCAGGAAACCACCTTAACCACTATGCTGCCATGGTTGAAATAGCTGCAATTTTTAGGTACTAGTTAGCCCCTGGTCACTATGTGCCCAAATACACCAAAAACAAAATATTTGTTTCTTATCTGTCAAATTTGAGATTTTTCATTTATTTAGCTTATAATAATGCTTTTTCTTATTTTTTTCCTCCAGACCAAACTGAAATTTTCTTTACATGAAATTGGCAACCTACAAACTATCGATTTACCGATCCAATTATTTAAATAATAATTATAATTTTTTATCTTAAAAAATTATAATTTCTGAAATGAATAAAATATTTAAATTTTGAATTAAATTAAATATTATTTAAATGCAACATTTATGTAGCCTCGACCTGCCGAATGCAAACTGAACTCTCGAACTGGGGAACAGTAAACATTTTTCGATTGAAAAAGGCAGAAACTGAAGTCAAATAACAAAGAAGTATACAAACATAAATAGGAAGTAAACTATGATAATTTAAAGCAACTTTATAAAAAGATTGGGATTTAGTTTTCTAAAAGACGCAATTAAAGATTTGAAGTGAGAGGAGTCTGGGATTTATGTTTCTAAAAAACGCGATTAAAGATTCAAAGCGAAAGAAAATAGTAATGGTGACACTTCTGGCACAGGAGTTCACACATGCGCAGAAACATGGACACCACATGCTTATTCCTTTATTATATATGAATAAGCAGCACGATCCAGCATCATGACATTTGACTTCAATTTTTTTAAGTTTCCTTGCAAATAAACAAATGACCAAAACTCAAGCATTTTATGGGAAAAAGTTTAAGTTTTGGTCATTTGTTTATTTGCAAGAAAGCTCAAGCTTTTAGATTCAAGCTGATTCGAGCCAGCAACTCCATACACTCCTCATCAAAATAACCCTAACTAGCCAAATTTCCCATAGTGATTTATTTTTGAAATAACTGCAAATTTAATAAAAATAAAAAAAAATTGGCACTATCTTAGCCTAAATTTAAGTAATTAATTATTAATCCAACAGATGATGGCACCATAGCATAAATTAATTATTAAATTGGCAGTTATTTCAAAAATAAATTGCTAGGGGAAATCTGGCTAGTTAGGGTTATTTGGATCACATAATCCCCTAAGTAAATGTTATTTATGATTAGTCCTCATCAATAAACATATTAATTAAATGCAAATAAAATGAAAATTTAAAAAAAAAAAAAAAAAAAACAGCAAGAATCAATTAATAATCGAATGTAAACACCATACTAGTGGGAGGAATCATTTCAGCTATAGTGAATTTTTGATACAGTGAATGAAATATCAGTCCCTGAAGGTTTATTATAATTGGAGTTGACCATATAATATAGTGGAGTTTGATCTACTAAATAGTAGAAGTATAACTCTTTAAAAGGATTAAATATAAATATAGGGAAAAAACTTTAATAGCAAGAAAATGACAATAAAGTCTGTTGTCTTAATACTTGGAGTGTATGGTAGATTGAACTTAAATATATTTAATCCAAAACTACTTAAAGTGTGACTATTAAAATAATACAAAATTTTATTTTCATATATCTGAATTTCTGTTCAATAAAACAGATTTCATTAAATTCAAATTTTGTGTTTTGTAAAACATTTCAGAATATATCAAATAAATCAAAAAAATTATCTATATGAATATAAAATCTGTCAAATTGTGTGATTTGAAATTTGATAAATAAAATATTAAGCTGATAAATAATTTTAATAGCTGTAATAAATTAAATATTTTATTATTATTGAATAATAAAATCATTTATTATTGATGATTTTCTTATTTTACTAAATATATATAAATTTTCACCTGAAAATCTTTTTCTTGGAGTAAATCCTTTGACCAGTGAGTCAAAAATGCAGCACATACATATAAGTGAAAAATGGAGAAACCATTTGTTTCTGACTAAAATAAAATATAAATAATCATATTTAATTTGACAAATATAATTATTAAAATAAAATTTATATTTAAATCGATTCTATTCAATTTTTATTTAAGCTGAAGAGGATCCATCATAGGATCAAAAACATTCCTCAATTAAATTAATTAATTTTTTCTTTAAACTTTTCTGCTTATAGTACTTTGTTTATATGAATTTATGTATGTAATTTAGCAGGGTTTATATTACCAATGAATTTTTGAAATCTGTGGTCAATATAATTTTTAATTCACTACCAAATAAAAGTTATCATAATATTTTTAAAAATAGTAAAGTATATTTATTTGAATAATTTGAATCAATATTCTCTAATAAGTGTATAGCTTTGAGAATTTTAATGACAATTCAAATATCATTCTCAAAATTAAATTATAAAAGTTACCTACAGTCAAATGTGGATCAAGAAGACTAGTCAGTTAGTTGGACAGTCAGTATTGGACATGATACATGTGATAAAATGAATTTTGAACATATAATTGAAGAATTTTATAGTGGAAAATATACAAAATTTCATTATAAAAGTTTATTACATTTTCTTTTATTTGTAGCTATTTTTTATAATTTTAGAAGTTGTAAAATAGTTTTAAATATCAATATATCTTTAATTCTAACAATTTAAATATTAATTATATATTTAAGAATAATGTTTTAAATTTTATCCTGAAACGTGGAACAAAATTTTTTTACGAAATATAATAATACAAGAGTACCTGTGTTTGAAGACGCATTGCTGAGGAAAGTTGATATTACCATCATGTACTAACATCTTTCAAACAATACCATACCAAATTTCAGATTGAGTCATAGGTTAGTTTTTACTTGACAGCCATTTGTATTAAACATTTTTAGTGTTTTTCGATATGACGGAAAAAGAACAATATCGATTCGTAATTCACTTTTTATTTTTGGATGGAAAAACATGCAAAGAAATAAAAGCGAAGTTGGATGCTGTCTATGGGGATTCTTCACCATCTATAACAACTGTGAAATATTGGTTCAATGAATTTAAACATGGCCATACATCTGTTTTTAATGAGGAGCGTCCAGGCCGCTGGCAGACGTGATTTCTGAGGAAATCATTGAAATGGTCCATGACATGATTCTCTCTGATCGCCAAATGAAAGTGCGTGAAGTAGCAGAGACCATAGGCGTGTCATACGGAACGGTATTCAACATTTTACATGATAAGTTAGGAATGAAAAAACTATCAGCCCGATGGGTGCTGCAATTGCTCATGGTGGACAACAAGTGGATTCAGCTGAACAACTTCAAAGCAGTATTTGGACCTCTTTAAGTGAAATCTGCAGAAATTTTTGCATCAAGTCATTACTGTTGATGAAACCTGGATCCATTACTACATTCCAGAGACTAAGCAATAATCAAAACAATGGGTTTTTCCAGGTGAATCTGCTCCAAAGAAGGCAAAGAGTGTCCCATCAGCTGGAAAGGTCATGGCTATAATTTTTTGGGATTTGAAGGATATAATTCTCATTGAATTTTAGAAAAGGAATCACGATCATGGGAAAGTACTACAGTGAATTATTGGACTGATTCGATGAGAAATTGAAAAAGAGAAGGCCCCATTTGGCAAAGAAAAAAGTGCTGTTCCATCACGACAATGCACCAGCTCACTCATCTGGAATTGTTGCGGTCAAATTGCATGAACTGCACTACAAATTGTTGCCGCATTCACCATACTCACCTGATTTGGCTCCCTGCGACTTCTTTCTGTTCCCTAACCTGAAAACGTGGCTCGCAGGAAAAAATTTAGCTCAAGTGAGGAGGTCATCGTCAAGGCAGAAGCTTGTTTCAGAGTTTCACAAATCGTATTTTTTAGAGGGTTTAAAGAAATGGCAGGGACATTGGGAAAAGTGTATTGTCCTGAAAGGAGATTATGTTGAAAAATTAAAATAAAAAAATTTTGTGAAATTTGTGTCTTCATTCTTAATACAGGTACTTATTGATCCACCCTCATAGCTTTTATAATAAAATAACTACTGAAGTAAATTTTGTGTGATATTTTGAATATTGAAAATTTTTAGTCTCTAAAAAAATAAAAGTTAAAGTAAATATGTTAATTTATTACATTAGTATTGAAAAGCCCTCTTGCTATTTAGAAAATTAAATCTAATATCCAATATTTAATCATAAAACTATCAGTTTAAAATCTCTCTGCAGCTACCCCTGCAGAGAGTCAGCTGGATTGTGTAAGACAAGAATCGATGGGTAAGATCTGGATTTCATAGTCTGGCCCATCTTGGGACTTAGAATTGAATCTGAGAGTGGGACCTTGTATTAAATTTAGGTTCTCCAGGATGGAAAGCCAAAACATTTCCACTCTGGAGAACCCCCCCAATTCAGTTCTCGGATTCCACCCTTTGGAAATTTATTTATGGGATCCTGGCCTAACTTGTCAATTCATGTCCTCCATAATCTGGCTGATCCCTTTGCAGAGAGTGAGCAGTCTCTTCCATCCTGAGTGGAAACATGAGGCATCTGTTGATCAGAAAATTGACTGATGTTATGGTTAGGTTTTAGTTAATCCATATCCATATGGCTCTTTCTCTAGAGAGAGCCATATACAGCTATATCTCTAGAGAGAGAGAGCTCTATTTATATATATATATATATATATTATACAGTGATACCTCGGATCACGAACATCTCTGTTCATGAACAAATTGGTCTACGAACACCATTTGTAAACAAATTTTACTTCGCTTTACGAACGATGCTTCAGTTCATGAACACAGCGCACGGAATGCATGGAACACACATGACTCGCAGCACGCAAAACCCTGAATACAGCCTCGCCCCCTAGCAGCAATCCAGTTCGCCCAGCTCATATGGGTACAGTAAAGTTCCAACAAGTGTTGATATTTTAGTTTTTTTCTTTACTTAATTAATTTATCCCTTATTATGACTCCCAAAAAAGTTAAAAGTGTTAGTGAAGGTGGTGCTTTCTTCTAATATTACTGTTATATTTATTTTCTTTCTGTATTATTTCCATGCATAAAGCCATAACATGTTACGTTTTTTTTCTAGAAAAAATTTTTATTATTTGGATTTACATTAATTGCAATGGGAAAAATTGATTCGGATTACGAACTTTTCGGATCACGAACAGGGTTAAGGAACGGATTGTGTTCATGAACTGAGGTATCACTGTATTACATTACATATTATATTATATATATTTATTATATAATAAATATATAATATATATACATATGTATATGTATGTATGAATGTCAAATGACCAATGCAGGAATCAAATAGATTATATTATCAGAAGCAGATGGAGCATCTCCATTACATGTAAGATTTGGAGCTAATTGGATCATGAATTGATATCAAAGACTGAATTAAATCTGAAAGAATGTTTAATCAGTCTGTGTTTAATGCAATTTAAATAACAATCATCTTAAGAATTTTAAAAATTATTACAAACAAATTCTCTCTGCTAAACTTGTTTCATTTGTGAATTAAAATTTTGAATTGAAATTAGGGATGTTATCAAGAAATAAAGCAAAAGAATCATTCCTATAACTAAAAGTTGGGAAATGCTTTATGGATGAGAAAACTTCAAAATTGTCAACTACAGATAAGAAGCAATAGATAACAGAAACAGGATTAGTTTTAAATGCTGTATTCTGCAATAAACTTATAAAGATAGAGAATTATTATAGCATCTGCAGAGAGATAGGTAGAACAACAAAAATAAAAAAGATTACATTCTTCCGTAAGATTCAAGAAATCAGAAATTTTATGCATAATAAGAAACACTAAAAGATCATGAAAATATTTAAGTGATCAGGAAGAAATAAGATAGAAACAATAATACAATACCAAGAAACTGTACAGAACAAATATCATATGATAGATTCCTTCAAAGAAAAGATTTTTAGTCAAGTGCTTTTGCATTTTAGGAAGTGGAGGTCTGCAATTGTTTTAAGTGTTCTGTACTTAAAACAATTAGAAAAAATCATATCACCATGAATTGATGGAATACAGTATCAGTTAAACTATTTTTACTTACAGAACAATCTGTTAAAATTTTAATTTGCCAACAAATATGAATATGTTAAATAAGGAAAGCTTTGTTGAATGAATATAAAGGTGGAAGCAAAATTGACAGAAGAAACATAATAATTTGAATATGCTAATAATACTCCATTAATAGCAGAAAACACAAGAATTCAAACAACTGTGGTTGAAAGTTAGAAGGAAGTACCAAGATAGATCTATAGCTGAACATTAAGAATACGAAAATAATAGGCAATAAAATACTATTTCATTATAGACAATGAAGAAATAAGAAATTTTTTGTTCTTTTTATCATTAGTCAAAATAGAGACTAGTCAAGACCCAGTCAAGGTAATATAGATTTGAAACTTTGAAGAAAAAACTCTGAAGGAATTAGAAAATATTCTCAAATTCAAGAATTTTTGTGGATATCAGAACATAATATTGTTTCGAATTACTTTTATATAATTGACTGATTTCAGGGAAACATCCACTGCTGTGATATGGCATTGGAGAGATGGAAAACAAATCACACATGATTGCATGCATGAGTGTGTGTGCTATCACGACATTGTTATAAATTATTAATAAGTTTACAATCAAAGTAGGCTTTGAGTACTTTAAACCCTCACTCGAACAATACAAGATCAAGAGAATGTGTGCAAATTATGTACATGAACTTAAGTTAAAAAGGAAATATATTATCAGCCAAATACTGTCATTCTCAAAGAAAAAAAGAGAAATCACATAGTATAGAACTGTTGTTTAAAACTAATGAATGCACATTGTTCCTATACTGCTGGGTAAGTTTTAAATTTATTACATAATTAGGGTGACCATATTTTCTTAGAAAAAATAAAGGACAAATTTGAAAATTTAAGGGTTTTATTCCTACATGTTTTCAAACAAGTTTGTAACTATTATGAGTCTGCATGTTACAAAATTTTCTTATCCTTCATATCAAAATATGATATAGTGCACTTTACTGAAAGTTAAAATAAAACAAAATCTGAACTAGCTTAATAGGACCTTAAAATTAAATTAAAATTAAAGATGCAGGAGTGCTTTTGGGTTGGACTGCCCCTAGACTTTCTCAATCCAGCCCAAAAGCACTCCTGCATCTTTAATTTTAATTTTATTTTAAGGTCCTATTAGCTAGTTCAGATTTTGTTTTGTTTTAATTTGGGACCTAGTTGTCAATTTGGTTTCTAAAAGTTTGAAACTGATTGGATTGTGTTGGAACAAACCCTTGGTATAAATTTTAATTAGCTTTGAAATAATAAAAAATTAAGAGAGATCTGAATAGTTTTAATAAAAAAAAAATATATAATTTGTTTGGTCTTTTATTAATTATATTTGTTTTAACAAAAATTAAAGAGACATTTTTGCGATGTTTTTTTATTTTTATTTTTTTTGAATAGATGATTATTTTTTAAAAAATCATAAAATTTCAAACACTTCATTTCATAGTTGCAATTATTGTAAATGCAAACATCAAAACTAATTTGGACTTTTTCATTATTTCAATCTCAAATGACCATATAGGTTTAAGATTTTTCTTCTGATATTCATATCCTTAAAAGTATTTTCAAACATTTTAAAAACAAACATGATTTATTTCAGTGACTTATATTTCATTTAATAAAATTTTGCAGGGTTTAGTAACCTTCTAAAGTGCAGTAATCAGTCTTGAGAAAATGTGCATTGCATACACGGGACAAAATCATCAAGCTGTATTTCATTCTCAATTTAACTTCCCATTCCTTTTTTAACTGTTTATCCTTCAGAAATCGGTGGAAAGACACCTCATCTCTATCTTTCAAATTCATGCATCCAAATATGCAACAATAAAAGACCATTATATTTTTTTATGATATCCACAGACTGTTAAAGGTTGGTTGTTTTCCGTCTCTTGGCAGCCATGACATGTGATCATGTCTCCATGTTGGAAATAACACTGGAATGCTGGGAAAATAGAAGACAGAGCTGAAATCGGTCAATTGCAAAATCTAGACAATAAAGAAGGCTGATCAGAAGAAAATTGATTCATTTCAGATATAATACCAAAGAAGAAATTTTGTAGAAACTATAAACTACTAAAAAAGATAAATTGATTATAGATCAAATGAAGCTAAACCAATTGCTATAAGTCCAAATGACAAAAATTAAGGTTTGTCCTATTTTGGGCATATTATGAGAATTGACAATTTACTAGAGTAGTCAGTAATTCTAAAAAAAAAAAAATTGAAGATAGAATAAAAAACAAAGATCTAATAAAAGATGAATTATAAAAAACTTGAATTAACCAAAACTGTATTACCTAAAAAAATCTATTATAAAAATGAAAAAATATATCAATTTTAAATAACACATATTTTTAATCAGAAATTGATTAATGCAAATCTAATTGAAGTTTTGATTGTACAATTATAAATTCTTTTAAAAATAAGTTTAATATGATGCATGATATATTGCATTTAATATTATATTAATACAATAAATTAGTTAAAATTATGAAAATACAATTCTGACTTATTTATTATCCTTACTTATTTTAACAATATATTTTTTTACTTTTTTAGAAAGTTACGTCTTCATAAGAAAATCCAAATGCCATCTGGGGAAGTGCCACTTCCTGGTGTATCTATTCTTAAACCTCTTGTAGGAGTTGATCCCAATCTCTTTAGTAATTTGGAAACATTTTTTACAATGAATTATCCTCTCGTAAGAAATTTATTTTTATTATATACAATTATTTTTTTTATAATGTATTATCTTATATATAAATGTGTTTATTATTAAAAGTGTTTTCTTTGTTATGAAATAGATGATACTTAATTACATATAATTATTTGACAGAAAATTATTTATACAATATAGTTATGCACTGCTTAATGTATTTTTGTTATAATGTACAATCAATTTTATTGCCTATCCCTGCCATAATGTACTGATATCAGAAATTTTCATTATTTCAAAATTGACTATGCAGTGGGATCTAAAATGAAATGCCATACAATGCTATATAATTTGTTTTTATATTTATTCATAACAAACAGTTAACTTTATATTTTATTTTACATGCCAAAAAAATTATCATATTTTGCCAATTCTAAGACACACATTTTTTCATATTTTACTTCTTGATGCAAAAAAATTAAAATAAAGATATACATTAATGATCTGAAGAGCAATTTTTATTTCAGAAATGTTTTTTACCTACTCATGAGATCATCTTCAGCTGTACTAATGAGATAAAAAGGTTATAACAGCAGAATGAAACTGCTTTAATTCTCTCTTTTGTGTTTAATGCAAGTGCTTGATTAGCTAATTAAATTTATCCCATAAAAACTTTATTATCGCAGCTAGTCAGCTTTCTCTTTTTTCCCTTTCTTCCATCATCCTGTAGATTTGTGGATCTGTTTCTACTCCAAGCTCGCTATCTGTGAAGTTGAAAAATCTGAAAAGTTTCGCCAGCAAATCATCTATGCCACTTCCCTCCTCTTTTTTAATATGCAGCTCTACATGAGATAAGATATCAATTCTGCTAGAAGCTTCACGCACAAGCCCGAGTTTAAGTTTCTCGCGCTCGATCTCTACTTGTCTTAGTTCATTAATAATTGCCTGTCTAGCAAACTCGTCTGCAGCTCCTTGAATCTCTTGTAGCTGCAAATCAAAAGCTTCGTCTGCTTCTCTGATACATGCCTTGTAGATTGAGCTATCGCTGTCTTTTGGAAAACCTTTCATTGTTTTTACCTCTTGAATACTCTGCATTAGTTCAATTTTACAGTACCAAATATTTAATAAGTCTTAATCGTAAAGTTGTCAATAAACTTCTATAAAGTTTTATGTTATGCACATTATATCATACACTGTACAATCTTTCAATAATATCTTCTCTATTTATTGCGAGATTTTCAACCTGTTTTGACATCTGTCTCTTTAAATTTATCCTTGTGAGCATTGATTTTTTCCTCAGCTATTGCTTTTCTTTTTTCTGCGTAAGTTGTTCATCATTTTATCTTATAATAAATAAAAAGCCACACATAGTGAAGTTAAACGAATCTGCATGAATAGAATTTGTGATGTAAAGTTATGAAAAAGACAGTTATTTTTTAAATCTACTAGGATATTGCTAGTTGTAATGAGGAGGATTAATACACTATGGACAAAAATTAAAAAATAAAAATGTATATGTATATTTTAGTATTATTAATAAGTATAAGTAAATAAATCAGGAGAAAGATGCAAGTACCGCAGCTTAAGTGAAACGCATAGTCTGGTGTGTGCTATACGAAGGCTTACACACCGAAAAATAAGGCTAGTGCACGCTGCACAAGTGGGTACATGACAAAGGAGAAATAAAGAATAAATAAGATACAAAATAAAATAATAAATGAGATAAATAAAGGAACAAGGAACGGAAATAAATATAAATATGAAAATATAGAACTGAATGGAAAATATAAAAACAATGAATTAGTCATAGAAAAATAAAATTAGAATAAGACAAGTTGAGATAAGTAGAAAGATAATTAAACCGATGATGTTAATTTGGACTTTAAACATCAACATTTGCATCAGCAACATTTATTGTTATCAACATTTGCAAAGTTGCTAAGACAGCGACCTTTGTATCGGTTGACTCGGATGTTGATGTCTATCCATCAAGTATGGATAGCTTGACGGGACAGGAAGTGGGTTACCAAAGTGTAGACCAACACTTCCGACTTCCTCAGCACCGATACATAAATTAGAGAAATCGTTCTGGAATTATAATAAATGATAGGAACATAATATAATACGACGTATTTGCACTATTGAAATTGCAAATATTTGTGAAAGAAAACAATCCCTTTGTTGAAGATTATGGGCAAGGTGGTCACGTGTCTTCGGATCGGGAATATCATCTATTACAACAGTGCGACAATTAACTTCAACTTCAACATGACTCACAGTAATGATAGAAGAATAAGATAGAATAATAAAACAAAAGAATTTTTATAATTGAGGTCAATAAACACAAAATGAAGAGAAAGTAATAATAATTATTAAACATTTAAAGAATAATAATAATTGAGATATATAATTTTACTTATATTGGAATAATGATATAATAAACATATATTTTAAGCTTAAGCTATGCGAGCGTTATTGATTTCGAGATTATTAAGCACTATCGCGCAATCGTGTAGCATTCGTGCACTTTTTGGTCACACACAAGAGAGATTCAGATTACATTAATATTTGTGAGAGAGGTACTTGAAAGAAAAAATATATATATATTTAGTTAAGTTATAAGAATGTAAAATTAAAATTTTATTATTATTGGAATAATGTAAACTGTTGCATTTTTAAATTACAATTTAATATTTTATCTATCCCAAAGGGATAGATCATTTTAGAAAGTGGGGAGTATTGTGATATCAGAGACCCCCTGTTGCAAAGACAGATCAAAACGATAGTTATTTGAACAATGCAGTTCAATCAAAAATAGGATATATCGAATTGCTTGATTGTTCTTTGGAAGATAATAAATTTAAGATGATATAGTCAAATGATGTACGAAGAATGTTATCCGACACAGCTAGACATTATGTAAGTAACAATAACATTCATCCCCAGAAAAAAGGAGTGAAGATAGGCCAGACGAATAAAAGAGCGGAGTTGGAGGAGATAGAGGCTTTTTGCCGGAATTTTGCTTTTACCTAGTCGTTTGAATAAAAGTCTTGACTAGATTGCTGCTCTGATCTCTGTTCACTATTTCCAAAATACTTTGGAAATATGGAGTGAAGGAAAAGTGAAGTTAATTTAAGTCATCTTTTAACAAGAGTGAATTGTGAAAAGGGTACAAACTAAAGACTGATACAATCAAAGAGACTACAGACTGTTTGTACTACTGACATCTGCCAAGCCGCCAAGAGAAACCAAGTAAACGATCAACAACTTCAGGTATTTCTCTCCTTTATCTGCCGGGAGAATGATCATGTAAATTTTGAATCTCTCTTGTGTGTTTTAATCAAATAATAAAGAAGCTGTTGAATTTATTTCAGTGTTGTTCTCAATCCTTTGGAGATCTCATTCGTCATCCTTATTCACATATTGATCGTGGACCATTTTTAGGCTGTAAGCCTGTTTGATTCCCATTTCAAGATTTTGTAATTCAAGAGGATAAAATTCTTATTCAGGCCAAAAGGTTATTCAAAAATTCTAGTCTAAAGATTTTCTTGGTTTTATTAGCTTTTCTTTGTTCTAATGATTACATTATTTTAAATAAAGCAGATCTTTTTATCAAATTATAATCATACATTGATTTTAATATTATTTTCTAAAGTTATATAAGAAATACTTGATAATTGGGATATTTGTTTAATATATATATATTAATATTCTAGCATTAACGATTTAATATTCTAATAGTTAACAGAACATATAATTATTAATATCTTGTAATATTATAAAAAGTAAAACACAAAAAAAAATGTTTTTATACATATATATATCAACAAAGGAAGGGAACAGTTGGCTTCGAAGGATGGTATTGGAAAATCAGTGACAGTAATATACCTGCGATTTGATTTGTCAGTTGGTAATAGTAGACTTTTATCTTCAGTGATTGTTTTTATAAACACCTATACAATGTCGCCATGTGTGCAGAGGCTGTTAATTTTTTTAGACGAATATGTAGAAAAGGGGGGGTTTGGAATCTCACACCACACCTTTATTTTCCAAAATGTATATCTATGGTGAACATTTTTATAACTGATTTCGTCTGGCTTTGATTTAAAGCAAGCATGTCAAACTCATTTTAATTCAAGGGTCATTAAATGAGCCTGTAAGATTGTCGTGGGCCACATCACATTAAAATTTTTTAATGTGATGTGGCCCTCTAAAATTAGATTACTCTAAAATTACATTTTAGAGTAAGGATTCAGAAATATAGATAGGAATAATTAAATACATTGTGTAATCAAATGAACATATTACAAAAATATATAATTATTACATAATTTCTTTCAATTATACGTGTTTTATTAATAATTAAATTAAAACCAAATTTAATAATTGATAGCGAGGAATTAACCTCGCTATCAATTTTTAATAATTAAATTAAAACCAAATGAATAATTGATAACAAGGAATTAACCTCGCTATCAATCTTTAATTTTCTATTAAGCGTTAAAAGTCACATTTTCCGTACAAAAACTTTATTCGCATATATTACGATTAATGATCACAATTAACGATATTTCATTCACAAAATTACTAAAATAGAAAAAAAAATTTTACGAATTTTTTTAGAACTCCTCATAAAATAATAATAATAACATTCTAATAACTATCAAAATTAAAAAAAGAATTTTTTTCGTTTAAGAGAAGATATCTATCTATAACGAAAACAAAAAAAGCACAGAGTAATGCAAAAAATTACTGTTATTTATAACTAATAATCACTTATAATTACCATATTAATGCACTTACTATGATTACAACAACATTTAAAGGTAAATTATTTCAATTTATGAAGTTAAAACATATACACTACACGTTACAATTAAGACAAAAACCATCTTTTAATTTGCATGCATTTCAAGGGCTCTTAACCATTTACTCAAAAGTTTATTTGCTATATTTTTAATGCCTGGCTAAACTATAAGCCATATCATGAATCACTTGTCCAGTTAATCACTAAAGCGAGAAAAGCAGGGACTGTTGGTCATTATTTTCCTTCTTTTATTTCTTTTTTATTACAGGAATGACGACCTTTTTACTCTTAATAATTCTTCCTTCATCTTAACGGCAAAAATTTATTTTAACAAGGTTCAAAGAATAACTAACATAATCAATGCTTAACAATAATAATAATAATAATTATAAAAATATTATCGTAATAACTAAATTAATTATGTTTAACAATAAAATATATATATATATATATATAGGCCCTATATATATTTATTTATGTACGTAATGTTTACGATTTTTCTAAATATAAAAGAAGATCACTGAAAACAGTTTATTTTTCCTTGTTCGAGTGGACAATTAATAAAAGAAAGTAAGTACACAAATATAATTAACAGCAAATAACAAAAAATAATAAAGCTATTTACTGAGTTACAGCAATTTTTTATAGGAAAAAATAGAGACAAAAAGTAAATAATCATTAAAACTTTGCTATATTTCATGGAATAACTTCCGAAAATAATCATTTTGTTGATCAAAAAAGTTTGTGTATGTGTGTACATATATTATATATATATATATATATATATACACACACACACACACACACACACACACACAAACACACACAAACACACACAAACACACACAAACACACACAAACAAACACACACACAAACACAAAATATTCTCATGACCAAATATGGCGAAAACTCTGATTTCGGGCTCTTCTGTTCAGAGAACTAAAGAGTTGCTCTCACTGCATAAAAATGAAGTTAGGATTGTTATAGGGCTCCTTATTGGGCACTGTCATCTTCATTTAATTGCAATTGCTAATAGCCCTACTTGTAGATGATGTCAGGATGAGGACGAAACTCCTCTTCACATTTTGTGTGAATGTGTGGCGCTTTCATGGCTAAGGTATGATCATCTTGGGTTGCATTTTCCTGCACTAGATCTGGCTACAATCGCATTGAGGAAGATTTTTGTGATTAAGACAGGACTTCTTCTGGGATGATTCTATCGGGGGTGCACAATAGACCATTGGTGGGTCGCAATGACTCACCAATGGTCTATTATGCACCCCCGACAGCCTTCACAGCCCCAATGTAGGTGGGGCTGTGAAGGCTCCCTCCTTCCTACATCTACATGACAAAATATTAGCGAAAAAAATTAAATATATATTTTTATTTGACAAAACTGGTGATTCAATAAAGATAAAAAAATATTATTTTTTGCCTTGTGTTTTAATATATTTCTTCATTTTTTTATTAATTATAATAATTATATATATACACGACATATACACACATTTTATTCTGCTTTTTGCTTTATTTTCTTAACGATAATGCGCTTATTATATTTATAACGCGCAGCATAAAATTTCTATTTTTTAATGACAAAACAATGTAACGCACCATTTCATATAACGCTCGAATAACGCGCAATATTATTTTATGAACACATAATGTACACGTAAAATATCAGGAAATGACTTTGATATAGAAAATCAGAAACTTATTTTGAGATAACACAATTTTCTTCACGAACATCACCAGCCAGAATATTATTGATGGAGGATGGCTATTCAAAGAATACCACCACCATATAAAAATAATTTCGAGCTTAATTATCTTCAGAATTATGTCCCGAGTAATAAATTGATAAATAACATTACATACACACACGAAAAAAAAAAGTGGGAACAGAACTTTATTATGAATGCAACGATATATTCAAGTAAGAATAAAATGGAGACAGTTTGATTATTTGTTCGGAATGGAGCAAAAGAATCCAAAGAAAGTTCGTGATAGTGATGAATGGGTGGTAGCAAAAAAGGGGCGTGCGAGATGATGGAAGAAACGAATTCGATATTCGAAATAGGACATAAGATAGAAAAGAAAAACAACAAAGCGAAAATTTAAAAGCATCCTTAATGTCTTGATAACCATAAATTATAACAATAATCGTTATAAACGTCGACTACTAAAACTAATTCTAGTATACGTTCTGCACCGTAGGTGACAAAACAGCGGAAAACAGTACACAGTAAGACTCCGCTTAACGCTGTTTCGCTATAACGCATTTTTTTTCGAAATTCTATATTTTTTTTGATTCACTTTGGCGTGATTTTTCAAACCGTTATTCTTACATAAATCCGAAATCGCAGGATTTTGTTGCATTGATACTCCTATGTGCGTTTAATATCAGTGCAATGCAGTACATACGAAAGTCTGCTGCGGTCAGAGATCATATTTATGATCGATCATCAATGTTATTTTACATTAATAAAAATAACAATTATCCCATTTTAATTTTAACCCGAATGCTGCCACTTCAAACTATAGTTCTTTAAGTTATAACGTTTTTCTTTCATCAATATTTTTTCATTGTTTACAGTTTACTGCAATCTGATTAACGCTTTTTGTACTTAAAGCTTTTTATTTTCTAATTTTAAGAATTTTTTCACGAATGATTTACGAATACAAATCGATATTAGCAATAAAAAATGTCTATAATAATAGTAATAATATATGTTACAAAATAAAATTTAAAGAAATGCTATGTATATATATATTTATTCACGTAATAATACATGTTACAAAATAAAATTTAAAAAATGTTATGTATATTATAGTAATAATACATGTTACAAAATAAAATTAAAAAAATCCTATGTATACAGTAATAATACATGCTACAAAATAAAATAAACAAAAATGCTACGTATATTGTAATCGATATTTAGCAATAAAAAATGTCTATAATTAATGTAATACAATAGTAATAATATATGTTACAAAATAATATAAAAAAATACAATATATATATATATTTTTTTTTATTCACTATCCTGTTTTACCTATCCTCATTATTTACGTGTTAAAATGATCTCGTTTAACGCTGTTACTTTGTTTTTTCGGAGCACTCCCGCGTTAAACGGGGTCTTACTGTATATATTTTTATTTTGACAAAACTGTGGTGGTTCAATAAAGATTAAAAAAAAAAAAATTTATTTTATGCCTGGTGTTTAAATATTCCTTCACTTTTTATTAATTAGAATAATTAATTTGATATGCAGAGGATATATAATTTAATAAAATATAATTAATAGTAAACAGTATTAATCTAATTTTATTCCACATCAAATTTAGATAAATTCTATTTTTTATTTTCATTCTGCGAATGTAATCAATCATAAATAACATTCTAATAGCCTATTTAATTTTTTTTTTATTAAATA
>AYEL01071446.1:0-79563 GCA_000484575.1 Olivierus martensii
TTCTTTAATTTTTAAATTATTAATAACAACAAATAATTTGGGCAGTCGCAGACATCCAAAAAATTAGACCTTTCTAAAGATACCCTATTTATAGAAATCGGTACAGCAATTCCATCGAAAAGGGGACATCCAGCCAGCCACGTTTAACTATTAATAATATAATTCTCAAAAAATATATAATTCTTAGAGGTATAAAAATAAATTATTATTATTTAATGTAAATTATAAAAATTTTAAATATTTCGCACCCTACTGATCTGTTATCTATCCATCACTTTTAAGCTGAATTATCAAAAGTTTGATTTTTCAAGTGTTAAAAAATACTATTAGAAGGCCATATTCAACGAAAAGCTCGGACACGTATTCATTCATTTTTGATGTATTTTCACCATATGCAAGCGGATCAAAATCAGTGGGGGTCAGCTGTGTCCTCCCCTTGTTAGTTTGTGTCACCGATCTGAGAGATCAGTATCATCTATACGTATACGTCTGATAAGACCAATCGAAAAAACTCTATGCAATTATATTAAAATCAAACTAGTGTAGTATATAACATAGCCATGACGCGAGAGTTACTTCCTATTATCTCATAACATATTGTTCTGATTTTCATTTTAGTTAAGAGCATTGAGGGCCACAAAAAATCACATCGAGGGCTGCCAGTTTGACACCCCTGATTTAAAGTAAAGTTTTAAGAAATTTCCATAGTGAGGATGTACAATTGTTCATTTACTAGACTGTTTGAAATCTTCATGTTGACTTATATAATTGTCCTTTCGAATACTGATCCTCCACTGCCGATAGAAAAAATTCACCAACTTCTAAACACAATCTGAAAATTCACTAAACATGAATAAAACAGTTTTATCCACGCACATTATAAAAATTTATAAAATTGATTTCTTGTAATTCAGAAAAGTTTCACAGTTTATGTCTTGGACATTAGTCGAGGTGCTTTTAATTGGCAGTATCTCCCTCAAGGGGATCTCCTTGGTGTGCTCTGTCTCAAAGGTCGTTGTTGATTTGTTTCCAGAAGTCAATGCGGAAACTGGTATCATAGTTTTTCTAGCTATTCTATGCTTTCGATTATACATGCCATAAACTATAATAATAATAATAATACCTATAATCACTATACTAGTGGTACTACCTATAATTGAAGGAAAGTGATCCCCATATAACTTACTAGCCTTTCCATTTAATAATCAACTAAATTATAATTATCATAATGCTCATGAAATATAGTATACTTTGGCATTAATTATAACAATCATCTATACAGAAAAATTTGCTACTATAAACGATTAAACAAACTAATATTATGTATATACGAAGAACATTCAACAAATATAAATCAATTTAAATATTAATTGTATTAACCTTCAAATTTCAACAAATTTGATGGAACATCATTAGACAATAAATATTGTAGGAAAAGTCTATAAAGAAACACTGTTTCAGCATCAATATTAATTGAAGGTAATAAACTGTCATAATCCATTCTTCCGGGAATGGACCAGATTCCAAAAGATTATCGATAAATTGCACTGGTGAAGATACAGTAAATTCATAATATTCC
This sequence comes from Olivierus martensii, assembly GCA_000484575.1. Taxonomy (NCBI): domain Eukaryota; kingdom Metazoa; phylum Arthropoda; class Arachnida; order Scorpiones; family Buthidae; genus Olivierus; species Olivierus martensii. The sequence goes on from AYEL01071446.1 coordinate 1,580, forward strand.
AGTTTTTGTTTATACCAGTTTGCAATTTTTTGCTCCAATGTAAAAGTAGGGCACATATAGCAGGCCACATTGGGCCTAATATTGACAGGATTTTTGTGTAACTTGACAAAACCAAAAAACCGTGGACACAATGGTGCAGTTACATGCGTATTACTTGCTTCAGGTAGTTTTTTTGTTCATCAGCCTAGCCACCCTACCTGCAAGCTTATCAGTAGGATCTTCACTCACTACAACTGACTCAGAATTAATAATATAATTAAATAACAAATCATTGTAAGTGGATGTTTTTAAAAATACCATTCTGTTGGATCCACTGTGTGTCCCGTGTGCAAGTGATGCCTTCCTCCTGCATCCACTGTTTAGCTAACCCAATGGCCACCTGGTCAGTGCATTCCTCTTTCGTAAGCATCACTTACACATGGGACAATAAATCCAACAGAATGGTATTTTTAAAAACATCCACTTACAATGATTTGTTATTTAATTATATTATTAATTCTGAGTCAGTTGTAGTGAGTGAAGATCCTACTGATAAGCTTGCAGGTAGGGTGGCTAGGCTGATGAAGAACAAAAAAACTACCTGAAGCAAGTAATACACATGTCACTGCACCATTGTGTCCATGGTTTTTTAGTTTCGTCAAGTTACACAAAAATCCTGTCAATATTAGGCCCATTGTGGCCCGCTATACGTGCCCTACTTTTACATTGGAGCAAAAAATTGCGAACTGGTGTAAACAAAAACTGGAACATTATGAATTTACTGTATCTTCACTGGTGCAATTTATAGATAAACTTTTGGAATCTGGTCCGTTCCTGGAAGAATGGTTTATTGTCTTGGATTATGACAGTTTATTTCCTTCAATTAATATTGATGCTGCACTGTGTTTCTTCATAGATTTTTCTACAATATTTATTGCCTAATGATGTTCCGTCAGATTTGTTGAAAGAAATTTGTGATTTAGTTTGTCATTCCTCATACTTTACCTTTAATTAAAAAAAAATATTACCTTCAGAAGAAAGCTGTGTGCATAGGCAGTCCTCTAGCAGGGATTTTGGCTGAACTTGTCATTAGATAACAAGAAAAAAATGCTCTACAATCATTAATGAAAGAGTTTAAGCTGTTTGTGTGCTACGTAGACGATATTTTTATAGTCACGGAAGGTGGAGGAAAAGAAAACTTATTCAAAGATACTTTAGATAATGACAATCTTGGTTTGAAACTTAACATAGACCAGGTCAGTGAGAATAATGCTCATTTTTTGGACGTAAATGTTGAGATTGTAAATGCTGAATATGTCACAAGTGTTTAGAGAAAGCCAACATACAGAGCAATATTTATACCAAATAACTCCCATGATCTAATTAGTTATAAGCAAGCAGTGCTTAGAGCATTGTTTAGAAGAGCATTTACACACTGCTCTAGTAAATTGAAACAAAAACAGGAATTGGACCTAATTTTAAAGGAAGGTGTAAGACACAGTTTCTCTTCTAGAAGATTATTGAATCTATCCAATAAAGTTAAAGTTGGAATTTGCCTAAAACACTGAAGTCACAGAATAGAGAGAGGAATTATTTTAAGAAGATAGAATATTCGACTCCAGTAAGAAATTGCAGTAGATATATCGAGAAACTTACTAATAAGAAGCTAGTTTTTAAAAGGAAAAATGTAATTTTTAGCTTGTTGCGTAATGACAAACCAATGATCGATATGGGGAGTAGATCGGGTGTTTATAAAATACCTTTAAAAAATAAGGACTCTATAAAAAATGAAATATATATTGGATCAACTGTTAGGTCCTTAAAAAAATTTTAAAGGAAGGTGTAAGACACAGTTTCTCTTCTAGAAGATTATTGAATCTATCCAATAAAGTTAAAGTTGGAATTTGCCTAAAACACTGAAGTCACAGAATAGAGAGAGGAATTATTTTAAGAAGATAGAATATTCGACTCCAGTAAGAAATTGCAGTAGATATATCGAGAAACTTACTAATAAGAAGCTAGTTTTTAAAAGGAAAAATGTAATTTTTAGCTTGTTGCGTAATGACAAACCAATGATCGATATGGGGAGTAGATCGGGTGTTTATAAAATACCTTTAAAAAATAAGGACTCGATAAAAAATGAAATATATATTGGATCAACTGTTAGGTCCTTAAAAACATGTATCAAAGAACACAAAAATGATATAAAAAAAGGTTCGTTAAACACCACTCTAGCGACTAGAGCGTACAAACATGATGTAGATATAGAGTGGAACAATGCCAAGATTATTATGAGCGGAATTGAAAATATCAACATAAGGATAGCAGAGATGCTTCAAGTAAATAAATAAAATAAATATGAGCATGTTTTAAATTTTAATGATCTGCATTGCCTCTCTTTGGCTTGGAGATGGTATGGGTTATAGTTGGAAATATGCTTCCATTGTCACTGTTTGTTGTTAGTGCTGCTCATCTAAATAGTTGGACAAAATTGATGACATCATGCATTCCCTGTCCGCGTGTTTTACTCTTGTATTTTTATTAATATCACTTATGATTTTTAGTTTATTATATTGTAGCATTAATATTATTATTAGTATTTTTTATTATTATTGTTTTGTAGTAGTGGAATATGTAGTAATAATGTATAAGTGTTTGTACGACTAGCACCCGCTCTATCATTTATGACGCCCTGGACAAAAAAACAAATTGCTGCCCTTTAAACATATACTTTTTAAAAATATATAAGACAAAGTGGGGTAAGGGCATAGTTGGGGGAAGTGCATTATTGGGCTTTTTTTTAAGTGAAATTTTGCTATTTGATATTATAGTAATCTACTACAATTTAATATCAACCTATTGACATAGATAACACACAATGAATGATGAGATTCCAGCATTTACATCGATCTTTACAAAAGCGTTGCGTCCGAACAGCGCACACAACTTTGACAGGATCTTAAAAGTGCAATAATTCTTAAGATAACTTCACATTAGGAGCTATTTTTTGTTAAGTATGAAGAATATTGATTAAAGTTTATATTAAATAAACAATATTTATTTAACATTTCAAAATTTATTGAGAAAAATCCTGGTAAGCTCTTGCCCCAAAAATATTGTTACCTAGGGCAAGTGCGGAACAGCACCATAGGGTAATCGCGTATTAGGCTGTTCTGGCCTCATAATGCGTTCAATTTTATTTTTTCGTGTTCTAGGTTGTTTGGTCTCATAACGCGTTCAATTTTATTTTTTCGTGTTCTACATTTAATTTATTAACTTCTTTTTCTAGCATATAACATAGTTGGCAGCTACGTCAGAAAAACCAACATGGGGTGATTATTCAAAAGAAATGAACGAAATGTGAATGTTGATGAGATGATGATTGATAAGTGCAAAGACATCAATTAAAATTTTCGTATAAACCATTTTTTATTTGATAAAAACCTTTTGTCATATTACAGGCAAATAACAAAATGTGTGCTTTCTTACTTTGAAAAAAATAATAAGTGATATAAAGTAAATAATGTGAAATGAGGTATAGTGAAATAAAACAAAAATATAAAGTGATATAAGTACGCAAGTTGTTATTAACAACTTGTGTACTTGCATCACTTTATATTCTTGATTTATTTCACTATACCTCATCTCACATTTCAGAATTCAATCCTTTTTTCTTTAACAAAGGATAGATTGTTTCATTTTAAGTTATTTCATTTTAGAATTTCTAGGCATTGGGGCGTTTACCCAAGAATCCTGGTTCAAGTCCAGTGCGGTGGCAAAATTTTATTTCGGGAAAATTAATTTAAAAATTATTGTTTAATCATTTAACACTAGATGGTGCCACCTTAGTTCCAAATTCTAAATTAATTAATTATTAATCCAACAGATGATGGCACTGTAGCTTAAAATTAAAATATAATCATTTAGAAAATTTAATATGGACTTATCTGCCAGGGGGAGTTTGGCTAGTTTCGTTTGGTTAATTGAAACAATCTATATTAATGCGGTAAAAAACATTTTATAGCAAATTTGTTCATAATTCTGGTATTCCCAAGTAGCATGTGTAAATAAACTTCAAAGCTATTTTAACTTGCACGTACACTCTTACCCTGTTTTGGGTTAAGTGCAGAGTAGCTGACATTTTGTACGATCTTCTAGCAAATTTAAAATTTTCAAGGATGAATTAAATGGTAATAGCTGCACAATGCAATTGTTAACAGCCCTGTTAAATATTTATATGATAGGTTAAAATACTTGCATTTAAAGTCCAACTTTGCAAAAACCACTCTGCACTTAACCCACTCTGCCTTATCTTTTATTTTAAATAAAAATCAAATAGTTATCATCACCAATATATTAGCAAGAATAATGCAATTGTGTAACAAAATCGCATTTTTATAATTAGAGGTAATAAACAAGTCAATGCATGATATTTCTTCCCATTCCTGTTTTGAACAAGTTCACGCAGCACCCTGCATGCTGTTCTATGCGTTGCACAACTTAGATACCTAGCCTTTTTTGTTATTTAATTAAACATGCCACTCTTTTATGGTTGTTTTTTTCAGAATTAAGGATTGTATGGTAATTTTAGCCAAAGAAAAAATTGACAAATATATATTTCGATTAATTAAGTATTTAACATATAAATATTTTGTCCCCTTCACAATCAAAATGGCGCCCCTTAAATTTGCCGGCTCCTAGAGCGGGCTCTGGTACAACGTCTCTTATGATGTCATCTATTAGTAGTTTATTTTTGTAGGGGATTTCTTTTCTCTGTTCTGTATATTCATTGTAGCTGAAGTTGACCTACTGATAAGGTCGAAAACGTTTTTGTTAAAGTAGTTTATCCTATTTCGAGCTTTGTTTTTTGTGTGCAATAATAAAGGATTCAACATTTTTACTACACTTTAACCACATCTAACATTTGTTAGATACAACTGAGGCGGAACATAGAAGACTAAAAACATTACTGCTTGATTATTATTATTCCATCTTGGAATGCTCAGTATAAAAATATTGGTATTGCCTGATCTCATTATCCAGCAAAAGCCAAGGTAGCATACCATTATGGATTATAAGGTGTAAGATATGATTCTGTATTATTATTGGTATTTAAGAATTTTCTGATAAGATGACAGGTACTTAAAATTACTGTTTTCTGGAGAAACATATAGATATCTCTTTGTTGATTTAGAGTCTTTAGGCTGAAATGCAGAATATGTGGGATAACACCTGTTGTAGAGAAGACAACAAGAATGATAATTACTTTTTCTTTGTATTAATAGTCCTTAATTTCTATGGAAAGGTCTGAATATTTGTGCACTTTTTTGCATACATAGTTTGTAGATTATATTTATTAGCTATAACTATGACAATGAATATATATATATATATATATATATATAGGGTGATTCAGAAGGTTGGAGGAGCATGTAGAGGAGGCAATTCTAAGCAAAAGTTCTTAGGGTCATTTTTTTTTATTTGGGGCTTTGTTAAAAAGATATACCATCTGAAAGTTTTGTGATGCCATTTTCTCTGTGTTAAAATGTGTGCAAAATGCCAAAAGTAAGCCAAGCTGCATCTATTTTTAGATCAGTTCTGCTACTGAGTCTCATAACAGATTGATGAAATACTCTTAGGGTTGGCAACATTTATTATGCTAAGATTATATCAGCATGTATACAATCATATGGCACCTATGCATAATTTTACAAAAGTTGTTCAAACTGCCGACCACCATATTCAATGCAAACATAGCATCGTCAAATGAAACTCTGGGGAACACACTCAAAAATCTTTGGCATTCCACGTACCACATCAGATGCTACACACCACACCATATCAGATATGTCACAAAACTTTCAAGTGTTATATCTTTTTAACAAAGCCTCAAATCAAAAATATGACCCTAAGAACACTTTTGCTTATTATTGCCTCCTCTACATGCTCCTTCAATTTTTCCCCAACCTTTTGAATCACCCCTGTATATCTATCAAGGTTATGTTGGGTCTGTTATGGTGGCAGTTTTGTCAGTAATGATACTTCTATTCCAGTATATTTTGAGTGCAATTTTCTAATATTGTGCTTTGCATGTATCTAAAATAAGTGCTTCTTTCAATTTGGATATTATGCATTATTGCTATCTTTTGATGAATTATTTTAGCTGCTTGGTCATGTCTATGTTTGTAATCTGATCTATCACACATTTATCCTGATAATATATGTTGTATTGTTTTAGAGACTTAGTGGCAGACTCTACACTTTTCACTTTTAGCAATGCTATTTTTTTAAAATAAACTTTTTTAGTTTTTAGTTGGGATTATTTGATATTATATGGAAATTATAACTGCTTCAATTTCAGAGAAAATTCTGCTTAAATTAGCTATGCATTAGATCAGTGGTTTTCAACTTTTTTTTTCCCCGGGCCGCATACATTTGTTTGCTACATTAAGCGGGCTGCAACATGCTATATCAGCAGTTGGCAACCGGTTGGTGTCACGAGAAAAAAAATATGATTTATAAAAAATCACCTACAAAAAACTCTTGACTTCTCAATTCGTGAATGCCATAGGTCAGTTGTTTTAAATTGACCTATGACCTGTAAAATTTCATGATTGCATCAAGAAGCATCTAGCAAATTAGGAAAACTCTAATTTTTCCAGATTTAAAAAATATTTTTAATATCATTATATTATTATTTTTGGCTGTGAGAGGAGAATTCCGCACTTTCATTAAATTCATGACTGTGTTCCAGGCCTCACATAAAAGCTTGCCGGGCCACAGGTTAAGAATGGCTGCATTAGATGCTAACTTGTCAATGTATAGTTAATTAGTTTCAATAGGATATCTTCCAGGGAAAGTTTTTTGAATCCAAGTTTGAATGTACTTTACTTTAGAAATAATTTCTTTAAAAAATTTTGATTAGAGTTCCAACTATGTTTGGTGAATAGCTGCTTTGATGACTGCTAAATGAAGTAATGATGAATTTTATCTTATTTAAAAGAACATTTTTATGCAGAGGGTTGGGATATCAATAAGGCCTCTTCTCCCCCTCTCCTTGGTAGGATAAGTCTTTCTATTACTGTTTTAAGTAATATTTTTCTATAGTGAGTTAAAGTTGTGTAAATTTTTCTCTATAATCCATCTGATGTTGTTTCAGTCTATTGGATAGTACTGAACAAGTAAGTGAATATAACCTAGTACAGCAAAAGTATTTTTGGCTTTGCAAAGATTTTTACCATTTAGACATATTCTCAAGATGGTGTTTCTTATATTTTCATATAATAAATTGTATAGCCCTTAAACTTTTGTAAGATTTGCCTTTCTAGAAGTGTTACAACTGTCAAATTTGTAAATTTGTAAACAAACTTGTCAAATTTTGTAAATCAAATTTGTGTAATTTATTATATAATTGTTGTATTATAGCAAAAATTCAAAACAACACTGCTGACTACATGCTTTATTCATAAGACGAGATATGTATTTTGTATTGCATTAGTTAATTTTTATGTTCATTTTACATAGAAATTTATCTTATGCTGTAATAATATATTAGCAGCAAAATTCTTGATAGTGTATTTACTAATGTTGTTATAATGTCATAACAATTCTGTGATATTATCATATAAAATTTCACTATACATTTTATAATGAATTATAAAAATGAACTTAAAAATATTTTTGCATACACAAATTTTATATAAAATCAATCTCAAATTAGGAATTCCTGTAATATATCAGTAATTTAAAATAAATTCAACAAAATTATTATAACTTTGGACTTATTTTGCATTATATAAAGGTCAATCATGATTTATCTTGTAAGTTTCAATCATTTTAGTGCACATTAATATTTTTGGTTATAATAAAATTAAATGTTTAACATTATATTTCTCTGTTTTTCAGTATGAATTATTGTTTTGTATACATGATGAAAGCGATCCTTCTATAATGCTAGTACACAAATTAATTGAAAAATATCCATTAGTAGACACAACAGTATTTATTGGTTAGTATCTTATTTTATTATATATTGATAAATTAATTTCAAAACATAAGTATAAAAATACCTTTATTTTTGTAGGTGGCATGAAAGTAGGAGTTAATCCAAAAATTAATAATATGCAACCTGGGTATGAGGCTGCCAAATATGATTTGGTATTAGTCTCTGACAGTGGTATTAGAAGTAAATGTTTTTATAAATAATATAATTTGATTAGTTTCTATATATTATATTAATACAGTTTAATTTTTAGTGAAAGAAGATACTTTGCTTGATATGGTTCTTGCAATGAAAGATGATGTAGCATTAGTTCATCAGATGCCATTTGCATGTGATAGAAAAGGTTTTCCTTCAATTCTAGAAAAGGTAATTTATATCAAAATAAATTTTTATTTCAATATATCAAATATTTTAACAATTTTTTTTAAAAAAGATGAGAATTTTTGGTTGAATATTATAAAAAATAACTTTAAATTAAAAACAACAGTAAATATTTATTTAAACTATTACCATCTTTCCTTTAGAACTGTTTTTAAAATACATGATTCAAAAGTCCATTAGTCTGTCTTATTTTTATAATATAGCTTTTACCATCATTCAATATTTTTATGTATTTAAGTAGTCATTTATCATTCTATTCTGATCAGACTACACTTTTTAAATGTTTATAATGTAATAAAAATAATTATTTTTAAAATCTGATTACTGATTGATTTTATTTTTATTCAAATGCTTATTTCATTTAATACTGATTTAAAGTAATAATCTTATTGAATCACTTTCATTGAATTTTTTTTTATTAATATTATTATATGAATTACAAATATATTGTAGATATAAATATTATCAAGTTTTTATTATATAAAGCAGTGTTATCTGAAGTCTCATTTTTTAAAAATATTCATGAATATTGTAAATAATCTCTCTTCCTTGATGATGATCTGATTTTCCATATCCCAAACTCAAATACTTTCCATCGTAAACCCAAAACAATCTGAACCAAAAAAATGAAACTTTCTGTCACTTAACAAGATTGTACAATAAAATACTCTCTTTTCATTGGTGAAAAACAAAGGGGAAACTCTAAATATACAAACTATAAATATTATCTAAAATAATAAAAAACAAGAAAATATAAGAGTAGTTCAGAATTTTGACAAATTCAAAGCAGATTTGATTAAATATGTTTTAAATATCCAAAAATACGTACAATAATGATTAGAAACTATCAATTGGATAATACTTGTATCAATTATTAATAATCTGTTTATTTTATATTTAAGTGCTGTCAAATGATTTTCTTAAATACAGTAACTTTATCTAGAACCATAAACATCATGATGTTGACTGACAGATGAAGATAGTTTACAGTCATGTGCGTTTCTTCAGTGGCATTTAATTGGTTAATACTAAAAACAGTTCTTTGCTTTGCAAATAAAGAATTTATATTTTTGTGTTATTTTACTGTAACATCTGAAGAATGGATGAATGATATAAATGAGTATATGGAATGGAAACCACTTATGATTGGGTTTTTTTTTATAAAAAAATTTATTTTATCAAGCTGAAGTTTGGAGATTAAGATAGCATTAGTAGGTATGTAGTTGAAACAACATCTACTACTATATTCAGTTATTATGCATATTAACTGACTCATACAACCTTGAGGAAATAATTTCATCATTTTAGATACCATCAGTCTGTCTAAAAAATAATGAGAGAAAAGAAAATAAATAGTAAAAAAAATTATTATTATTATTATTACTATTACTATATGAAACAACTGTGTAAATATATCAATGAACAGCAAGAAGGAATTTTAAATCAAAATTTGTGGGATTGATTTTATCTATCAAAAATGAAGATAATTGGATATTATTATGAAGGTATGTAAGAGAAGCATTAACATTTACTTTAGATTGCACCCTAAGTGTATATTCAAGGTTATATTGAACAAAACCTAATCACTTTTAATGGAATTATTATTTAAAAGTTAAATACAATATGATTAATCATAATTCTATATTAATTTTTCATTTCAAAATATATTTGATAAATTTGTTATGTCGACTATGAAATGACAAATGTTTATTTGGGCTATTGGTATTAAATCTTATCATATATTTAAGAGTATAAGTAAGTGCTTTCATTTTTGAGAAAAAAGTTGAAAAAATTTATAAACCTTCTCTAATGCATATCTGTTTTTCAAATATATTTACATTAAAGTCTGGTATCAGACACACGGTTGGTGTTTTTTAATGTTGGTGGTTATAAAGTACGTCTGCATGAAATTATATATTGGGTTATTCGGAAAGTAATTTCGTTTTTTCCATGAATGTTATTTGTTGTATTTTTAACCAGCCAACTTCATTCTAAACCCTATTGTCATATGTATATTTTGACAGTTGTCATTTCAAGATTTATTTTATCATGACAAAATGCTGAAAATCTTCATTTTATTTTCCATGTTTTGGTTTTTTTATTACCAAAAAGATAAGAATGCTATTCAAGCAAGAAAAAAGTTATGTGAAGTGTATGGAGAAGATGTGTTAACAGAATGCCAGTGCCAAAATTGGTTTGCAAAATTTTATTCTGACAATTTCAATATTAAAGATGCACCTTGTTTTGGAAAGTCAATTGAAGCTGATGATGATAAAATAAAGGTATTGGTTAAAGCAAACCACTGAATAACAACATGAGAAATTGCTACAAGATATATCAATGAACAGCAAGAAGGAATTTTAAATCAAAATTTGTGGGATTGATTTTATCTATCAAAAATGAAGATAATTGGATATTATTATGAAGGTATGTAAGAGAAGCATTAACATTTACTTTAGATTGCACCCTAAGTGTATATTCAAGGTTATATTGAACAAAACCTAATCACTTTTAATGGAATTATTATTTAAAAGTTAAATACAATATGATTAATCATAATTCTATATTAATTTTTCATTTCAAAATATATTTGATAAATTTGTTATGTCGACTATGAAATGACAAATGTTTATTTGGGCTATTGGTATTAAATCTTATCATATATTTAAGAGTATAAGTAAGTGCTTTCATTTTTGAGAAAAAAGTTGAAAAAATTTATAAACCTTCTCTAATGCATATCTGTTTTTCAAATATATTTACATTAAAGTCTGGTATCAGACACACGGTTGGTGTTTTTTAATGTTGGTGGTTATAAAGTATGTCTGCATGAAATTATATATTGGGTTATTCGGAAAGTAATTTCGTTTTTTCCATGAATGTTATTTGTTGTATTTTTAACCAGCCAACTTCATTCTAAACCCTATTGTCATATGTATATTTTGACAGTTGTCATTTCAAGATTTATTTTATCATGACAAAATGCTGAAAATCTTCATTTTATTTTCCATGTTTTGGTTTTTTTATTACCAAAAAGATAAGAATGCTATTCAAGCAAGAAAAAAGTTATGTGAAGTGTATGGAGAAGATGTGTTAACAGAATGCCAGTGCCAAAATTGGTTTGCAAAATTTTATTCTGACAATTTCAATATTAAAGATGCACCTTGTTTTGGAAAGTCAATTGAAGCTGATGATGATAAAATAAAGGTATTGGTTAAAGCAAACCACTGAATAACAACATGAGAAATTGCTACAAGATTGAATTTTTGAATTTGACCATACACAACCATTTGAAACAACTTGGTTTCATTTCAAAGCTCAATATTTGGGTTCCACATGTTCTCAAAGAAAGAGATTTGCTCCATCGCATTGACATCTGTGATTTGCTTCTCAAACGTGAAGAAAATAATCCCTTTCTGAAGCGAATCATAACTGGTGTTGAAAAATGGATTGTTTACAACAATGTTGGTTGAACTGCAAGCAATCATGGAGCAGAAGAGATGAGCCAATTCAAAGCACTCTGAAAGCTGATATTCATCAAAAAAAGTGATGCTCTTTGTTTGGTGGGATCTACCAGACATTTCCACAATTAATTCAGAAGTGTACTGCCACAAATTGGACAAATTGAGTGATTCCATCAAATAGAAGAGGCCAGAATTGATTAACAGAAAGGCAGTGTTTCACAACGATAATGCCAGACTTCATACAAGTTTAATGAATCACCAGAAGCTATTACAGTTTGGTTGGGATGTATTGCTGCACCCATCATATTCGCCAGATCTGGCACCCTCCGATTATTACTTATTCCAGTCTTTACAAAACTCTTTAGACGGCAAAACACTTACAAGTTAGTTTAAATGATGTCAAAAATCACTTTGCTTGCAAAAAACTGAACCAAGATCAGAAGTTTTACTAGCATGCATGGAATCATGCTACTACTAGAAAGATGGCAAAATGGACCAAAATAGTCAATATATATATAATTAAATAAAATATTTATATACTATAAAAAACTGTCATTCAACGAAATTACTTTCCGAACAACTCTATAATTTATATATGTATTTAATGAAATTGAATATATTATGCAGGATGATCAAAAAATATATTACCAAATTTCAGGGGGTGATAGAACAGGGCAAGACAAGCACTTTTTGTCCTCACAATATGTACTCTTCAGGATTTAATTTTTGACTTATGCACCTTAAAAGTTTGGCTTAAGTGCAGTCCTTGTTGGGGGTCTTTTTTGTCCACCAGGACAACAGAAAACAGCAGAACAGACTCATTCATGATTAATTAATTCATTTATTAACAGAGCCCTATGTGCAATAATTGGCTTACAATAGCTGTCAAAATCCCTACCATCAACAGACTCACAAAAGATACAGCAATTGATACACTGCCAATGTGTCTTTTCAAAAACCTGTGATGTTTCTGTAAGATGCCAGCAAAGTGAATAATACTTGTAATAAGATCCTGTTCCATTTTTATAGCAGTTTCATATATAGACTTTTCAGATGATCACAGGAAGGAGTCAAGGCATTTCAAATCTTGTGATCTCAGTAGTCAGGCTGGAATGTTGTTTCAACACAATGGAGCTGCAGCACCATTCTTTTCTGTTAATCCATAACTGACAAAGTCCCAAACATCGTGGCTGAAATGTGCTGCAGCTCCATTGTATTGAAACTACATTCTGGCCTACAGTAATAATGGAACATTCTCCAATAACTCTGGAAGTACATCTTGAAGAAAAACAATAGATTTAAAAGTTTAGGTGAGGAGGCAATACATAAAGTAAAACATAAGTTTAAAATATTCTTAGCAACTTTAAGCACATTTCAGCAATAATAATGCATACTCTTATTTATTTAGTGAGGTGCTTTCAGTATAAAACCATCTTCAGTATTATAAACTATATCAGGATTGCCCAACTTTTTTATAACGTGAGCTACTTTTTTCACCAGAGCGATATCAATCTACCGATATCCAGAAAAGGTACAAAAATAGCAGTCATCTATATAATTCAAAATTTATTAAATAAAATAAATCAATTCTTCAAACATGAAAATATGAAAATAACTACTGAATACATGGGTGCATAAAAATTTTAATGCAATATTTGGCATTCTATAGATTTTGCAGTTGATTCAAAATTTGGATTATATGATGAGAGATAATCTTAAAATTTTTATGAACATATTTTGTTGTGAATGTAAGGTAATCTTAAAATTTTTACGAACATATTTTGTTGTGAATGTAAGTTCGTAAATCTATAATTTTTGCTCTGCATTTTTCAGTCTTTCGTATATTCATTTTCATAATTGGAGTGCATTGTTTGAAAATGTCTTTTGATATTTTCTTTTTTATGACCGTCAGCTACTTTTCTTCACTAAAGCAATATAGCAATCTACCGATATCCAGGGAACAAAAGTACAAAATAGCAATGTCATTTATATAATTCAAAATTTATTAAATAAAATAAATCAATTCTTCATAACATGAAAATATGAAAATAACTATGAATACATGGGTGCATAAAAATTTTAATGCAATATTTGGCATTCTATAGATTTTGCAGTTGATTCAAAATTTGGATTATATGATGAGAGATAATCTTAAAATTTTTATGAACATATTTTGTTGTGAATGTAAGTTCGATTTTAAATCTATAATTTTTGCTCTGCATATTTCAGTCTTTCGTATATTCATTTTCATAATTGGAGTGCATTGTTCGAAAATGTCTTTTGATATTTTCTTTTTTTAGAATAGCAACAACTGAATTACATATAAGACATATTTTGTAGTGAACGGAAGTTCGATTTTAAGTCTACAATTTTTGCTCTGCATATTTCAGATATTCATTTTCATAATTGGAGAGTATTGTTTAAAAATATCTTTCGATATTTCCCTTTTTTAGAATAGCAACAACTGAATTACATATCAGACAAGAGCATTTGCCATTAACCATGGAAAAAAGAAATTGTATTCCCATTCATCATGGTAATGATAGATTTTAATTTTATTTTCTACGCTCATAATTATGGCTAAAATTAAGAAAAACATCATGGTAATGATAGATTTTATTTTCTATGCTCATAATTATGGCTAAAAAAGAAAAAATTTAAATAATTGAAGAAGTTTATTTTTTAATAAATTTTTTAACCCTTTTAGTACTGAACAATGATATATTGTTGTCTTGACCTGAGTAGCATAATAATGAAAGGAAAAACAATTGAACCTGTAAATGTATTTGTCCAACAAACTTTTGCTTTTACGAAATAATCTTCATTTATTGTTTTTGATATATTATATTCTACCTATTGATCTGATCTGCAGTTACTTAATAAATGATAAAAGACACAAAGAATGAAAACACATAGGGATAACTTCACTTTTTTTGTTTCAACAAGAACACAGACCACTTTTACTGTGTGTTGTAAAGTGTAAGTTTAACAAGCGAGTTGATCGGAAGATGATTGGAGGCTTGCGATCGACTAAAAAGCTTGTCGGGATCGACTGGTTGGGCAGCCCTGAACTATATGATCAAACATTTAAATTTAATAGAACATCATTATTATGTTGTTCTCTAAATTCAAAATTTGCACATTAATTCAACATCACTTAAATAAATTAATATATTCACTATAAAATAATATAAATCTTATAGTATATCTATTATAATATAAATTTATAAATAAATATTGGTCTTTATATAATTAATTCATCGATTATTAATGGCATATAGCCATGTCACCGATACATTTTCCAATTGTTTTTCATTAATTAAGTTGACTTGTTTTTCTCTTTTTAATATTTCTAGAATTTCTGCAATGTATTTATCATCTATTTTATTGACTTCTCTTATAATTTTTGTCTCTTCCCCATTTAATTTCTATGTCTGGCTCATAAAATTTCTTTGCCAATACAGTATGCAAATCTTCTTTCATGATATCTTTATGGTTTTCTTTAATTCTTTTTTCTAATGCTTTACTAGTTACACCCACGTAAAATTCTCAAGTCCTTAATTAAATTATTTCCTATTTGTTTGGTGCTATATCGGTTTCTGTTACAAAATATACAAGATGCCACAATGATTTCAGAAAATTTGAGAGAAATATCATATTAAATATGATATTTCTCTCAAAGCTATGGCTGCTTCTGCTTTAAATATAAATTTTATTTAAAAACCAATGGGGTTTGTAAATAAAATTTCCTATTGGTAGCCCTATGGCAGAGATTATTACAGAATTGGTCCTTAGGATTTTAGAAGAAGATATTTTAGAAAAATTTATCAGGAGTTACAAATTCTACAAAAGATATTTAGATAACATATATAGAGAAATGAAGATAAAACAGATCTAGAAAAAGCATTTATGAATGAAACTTATGGTTTGGTTTAGTAAAATAGAGCAAAATGTAAAAAAGTAATACATTACTTAGATATATAGATAGAGAGAGACAGACCAATTTACAAATGTATATCCGAAGCCAAACAGCAGAAAGATTAATTATCCCAGCATTGTCAGATGGCAGGCTCGCATACAAAAAGGCAACATTTTAAAAATATTTTATAAAAGCAAAAACTCATACAAACACTATAGAAGCCCAAAAAAACAGAAATGATAAAAATTTTAGAAATAGGAAAGAAGCATGAATACATAATAAAATTTATGAAGTTAATACAAGCCCCAAAGTAGAGAGAGAATTGACCAAGCAAAGTAATATGGTAATACAAGAGAATTTGTTAGCTCAGTCAGAAGCAATGATTGACACTCAACAATACTTTAAAATACCATACTATATGACAAAGCTGAATACAATTAGAAACATAACTAAAAAACAATCAATCAAATTAACTATGATTAGGAACCCAACTGTTTTTAACTTTATTAGATCTTTCATTTTTTCATTTCTAACAAACAAAAAGCAGGAATATATCAAATCCCAGTATGGAACCATGATTTAAGTAAAAAAGAATTTTATGTGGGTGTGACTAGTAGAGCATTAAAAGAAAGAGTTAAAGAACACCATAAAGATATCATGTAAGGAGATTTGCATACTGTATTGGCAAAGAAATTTTATGAGCTGGACATAGAAATTAAATGGGAAGAGAGAAATTATAAGAGAAGTCAATAAAATGGATGATACATTGCAAAAACACTAGATATTAAAGAGAAAAACAAGGCAATTTAATTAACAAAAAACAATCTGAAAATGTATCAATGGCACGAATATATGCTATTAATGATAGATGAATTAATTATATATAGACTAATATTTATTTATAAATTTATTTATACATATACTATAAGATTTATTATTATTATTTTATAGTGAATATGTAAATTTGTATAATGTTAAATTTTGGGAAAATAATGTAATAATGATGTTCCATTAAATTTAAATGTTTGATCCTATAGTTTATAATGCTGAAGATGGTTTTGTACTGAAATGTGCTTGAGTTTAAAATATTAAGTTATAATAAATCTGAGTGGAAATAATCTTAAGTTGCCAAGAATTCCAGCCAAACATTAATGCAGATCTGATGTTGAGAACATAAGATTAAGAGAGAAATTCCTCAGTTAAACAGGGCTTTTGTGACTAGTCAAACATTGCTTACATGTAAAACATACCTGATTTGATAACTGCTGATTTTCTGTGAACAAAATGTTCCCAGAAAATCAGCAGTCTTTTGCAGATACCACTTCACAAACTCCATATGATGAAGGTAATCAGCCTCAGTTCTTGTGCTTTACTTGCATGATAGGGATAATGCCATGCATCATGTACACCGTTCTAAACTTGAAATATGGGTACCAAGATCTTGTGCCATAGCTTGAATGGTTGTGCAGGGATCTTTGTCAAACTGGCATAAAATACATTCTTTCAAACTGAGGAGTAGCTACTGATCTCCCTTGTCCGTTATCTGCATTTATATTACTAAAGAACCTGTTTCGCACAACCTTTGTCCAAAGGATCAAATTTTGTGTGATGAGATAATCTTCTGTTGGGGAATTGTTCCTCATAAATTCTTTGTGCAGTTCTCCTATTGCTCTTTGCCTCACTATAAATAAGATGCATGTCAACCATCTCTGTCCAAGAAAACTGTTGTCATTTTTATTCGAAAATACAAGCCCAAAATGGCTTTCTTCTGTTGTGTCATTGTATGCGACTGATTCTAACAACAGGCAGGTTCAAGTGATTACAGACAGATGTCAGTTATCAGTCTACCATGGGAACAGGGAATTTAAATTCAGAGCTCTGAGTGTGAGTGTACTACAAACCTCAATTCTTGCCACCACTTATCTTGTCTCTTCATTCATGAACAGGTTTTCAATGTACTGGAGATGAAGCACAATTTGGCCAACACACTACTATCAAATCAGGCTTCTAAGGCATGTAGCTCAAAACCTATGCCTCGGAGAGGGTACATTGCAAGGACAAAAGTGCTTGTCTTGCCCTGTTCTATCATCCCCTGAAGTTTGGCAGTAGAGTTTTCAATCACCCTGTATTTTATAAAATATTGTCTAAATTGGGTTTTATTAATTTTTATGTAAGATCTATTTTTCTATAAATATCCATTAGTAAGCTGCTTTAAAAAATTGAGGTGAATTCTTCTATAAAAGTATAGTTTAAAATAATAATAAGATTGTCATGTGTCTATAATTAATATAATAATAATAATAATAGATACATGATTAGAGATTATCATGTTTCTATAATTAATAACTGTTGATGAGCAATCAACGGGTAGATCACAATCAATCTTATGGACACATCTGGTCTAAATTATAATAAACGATGATGATGATGATGATAATAATAATAATAATAATAATAATAGAATTTTCAGCAATTCAGTTGCTTCTGTCTTTTACTTGTTCCTTGCTTAATTGATTGCACATTATGCATATAATTTTTATATTTAAAAAATAATCTTCAGCCAATATAAGAAGAAATATAATATATACAAAAATATTTGCTAATTAACTTCCTAAATAAAATCAATGTTTGGAGTGATCTATGTTATGAGAACATGGTGACTATTACTTTATCATATTACTCTATTTTATAAATGCAAATATAGTATATAAAAAGCAATAATTTTCCAGATCATATTATATAAAACGATCTCATTGTTTATATTGCACATAAGAATATTTTCAGCTTGGAAAATTTGTAGAAATTATATAATAAACAATGTTATCAGTTCTTTAACATTTTAATTACAGGCATTTCTCTCAATTATGGCAGTTACATTCCAGACCATTGCTGTAAAGCAAATCACAGCCTTTTTTCATTTGCTATTGCATATAAAAGCTTAAAAATATATTTATATTATCATTCATTAATCCAGCAGTGGTGAAATGAAAGCTATCAGAATTGGTGAATTGTAAATTAATATGCAGAATAATTAGCACACAATAACAAGCTTAAATATGGAACCAAAAATTTTGTTTTTATAAAGTATTTTCAGGTGTTATCCCTTCATCAGTAAACTACAAACTGAGTATGTAGTTTACTGATGATGGGTTAACACCCAAAAGTACTTTATTATAATATTTTTGGTTCAATATTTAAGCTTGTTATTGTGTGTTTATTTGTTTTTCCAAATCAGGACTTTGTTCATTATGAATAATTAACTATTTATATTATATAATTACTATATGCAGAATAATAATTATTATGATTAATGAAAATTTTACATAATTAGTTATTTTATTAAAATAAATCTTCTGAATATATTATACCTTATTTTTTGGCAGAGAGTGTATTTTCTAATGCAAAAAATCATTTACTACAATTTATTGATTTTTAATAAATTTTTAAGTAATATGATACCTCCTTATCAAAATTATGTAGAGTATCATATTTCATTCAATTGTAATTCTTTTTCCAAAGTCAAAACAAGCATGCCTTCTGTTTTCATTTATAAACAGATTAGTTGATTTTATTACCCAAGATGGTCCAATATCATCTGGAGGTAGTGCCAGTAGGTGAGGTATGTAAACAAGAGCAATAAAACATGCCAATGGGAAGCATGAAATATAATTCTTCAACTTCAAAAGATTCAAAATTTCATATTGTATAAAATTTTACTTCATATTTTAATCTTTTTTATATCTTTTGATATGTTTACTTGTTTTTATTGTAGCACTTTCCATCCAAGAAAAGATATTTATTTTTTACAAATTTTTTTTAATCACATGTATAATATGTAAATTATGATGATAAATAGAATCAAAAAATCTGTCTTAATGGCAATAAAGTAATTTTTTTTCTTAAAGAGAAAGGTTGATAGTTTAGTAATCACTATATATTGCAATATTGGGATCAGAATTTGTGACATGTATATATATCATTTCTGATTATAATATAATATTCACTTCAAGTATTGCTTATTATTTTATTTTCTATCATTATTTGTTAAGCTAATTCAGACTGCATTTTTTTGAAAGTCAAAATTTTTTAGTACAGTGGTACCTCGACTTACAAAGTTAATTTGTTCCTGTCCGCTTGAAAAGTTTGTATCTTGAAACCCAGTTTTCTATTTTATCTTATGGGAAATTAATCTGTTCCCAGATTTAGAAATTTTGAAAACAATTAAAAAATATGAATGTGTGTATAATTATTATTTTTATTTTTGAAATCTGTGGTTTTACATGCTTTGTATAAAAATCATCTTCCATTAAATAAAAAAAAAAAAAAATGTGACTGATTTTGTAGTTTGGTTTTCAGTTTGTTTTCATCAGTTGCTTGCTTTACTTTATATACTGCTTTCTACCTTATTTTATTTTAATTCTAAATAAAATTTAAGCACACTGCAGTATAGGAGAAAACTTTGATTCGTATAAGAATTAACGTTTTCAGCATATTATGCCATCTTCAGATTCGATTCTGTTGTAAACTTTCAGTTTTCAATAGGATAGAAACACCAATACACATCACATTTTAAATATAGTATAAATTTAAAAGTTTTTTTTTTTTAAATTTTTTCATAGTGAATTATTTTAAAACATAAAATGTTATTAATTAATATTTATTCATAATTATGATTTATTACAATGTTTTTTGTATTTGTTACATTGTAACATTTATGGTTGTATTATGTTGCTTTATTTTTAACTGGGTATTTTTTATATTTTTTCTGAGTTTTATTCTTCAATTACGTACTGCCATGGTGTTGATATACTTTCTGATATTTTATCATTTAGAATATTTTCATGCTTTTTTCTGTTCTCTATTTCTAATGCTTCTAGAATTAAGCCTTGTTTTATATTTGGTGCTTGCTTGATTACTTTAGTTCTTCCCCAATCTACTATTACACTAGAGGTGTAGCATTCTGCTGAGTGCGCTGTTGCAGTGTTGCCGTTTTTTATATCTCTCTTGTGTTCTTGGATTCGTTCTTTTAGTATGCGGCTTGTAACACCTATGTAAGAGACTTTTTGTTTCATGCTTGTGTTTTTGGCTGGAATAGTGTAGACTCCTGACTTTTCGTTTCTTTGCTTTGGGTCTTTGTAATTTCTAAGTAGGTTGAAATTAGTTGGCACTCTTTCAATTGCAATCTTTTTTCTCTCAATTGTAAAGTTGTTTCACTACTGGGTACTTAGCCTGTATGGAACTTTTGTGTATTCTTTATTTTCTTGCGTATTTATTTCTTGTTGCTGGGATTGTCCTCGTTGTGAGTTGTTTGTGTTTATACTTTTTTCTATTGTATTTTTTATATTTAATATAAACCCTTTGTTGTATCCGTGCATTTGTCCATATCTAATTACTTTTTGCATTTCTTTTTGATAGTCCTCTTTTTTTGAGCAGCATAGGTATGCTCTACGGCAGTATGCGTAAAATGCGGCATTTTTTAATCTAACTGGATCTGCTGACCAGTTCAGTATGAACACTGGTAAAAATGTTGGTTTTTAGTAGACTTCTGTTTTGCCTCTTGTCTCTTGAACTGCTATTTTTATGTCTAGGAAATGGACACTTATGATACTTTTTTGATCTTCTAAAAGTGTTAGCCCATATGCATCTTTAGTAAGTATTTTGGTTAGGTTGTTTGATTTTTTGGTATTGTTCCATACGACCATTATGTCATCTATATATCTTATATACATGTTGAAGTCGGGTTCTATGGTTGGTAGGATTGATTTTTCTAGACAACTTAGCAATATTTCAGCTAGGATGCCAGCAAGAGGACTTCTATGGGTACTCCTCTGACTTGTTGATAGTACTTGCCTCTGAATTTAACTTAGCAATATTTCAGCTAGGATTCCAGCAAGAGGACTTCTATGGGTACTCCTCTGACTTGTTGATAGTACTTGCCTCTGAAGTTGCTTCTTTTTGTCTCTTAAGCTTTAACTCTCATCACAAGTTAAAAATTAGTTAACAAAGAATTTTATATAACTAGTAATTATTATGTAGATTTTTAGCATGATATTATTAAGACTAAGTGGTCTTTATCACATTAACAGTTATATATGCATATTTCAAAAAATAATTGAGATATCTTTATACAAAACTTATAGAATATATTTTTAAAATATAATATTAAAAAGCAACTTGGTTCATATCTTGAGAATAAGTTTGTATCTAGAGGCAAAAATGGGAATGAAAAAGTTTGTATCTCAAAGTTTGTGTAGAGCAGTTCGTAAGTCAAGGTACCACTGTATATATAAAATAAGAAGATAGCTAGAATGTCTTAACCATAATTTAAAACTTATAAATGGCTTAAATAAAAATTCAAAATCAGATAAGCAATATATTAAAATATCTAAGAAATGAAGAAATTTATCAAAAGTTTTCCTGTGTAAATATAATTAAAAATTTAAGAAAAGTTTTGCCTAAGCTTTTGCAAGGAGATTTATGTAAGTAAAAATATATAATTAAATTATAAAACAATCTTTAAGATTATTTTATATTCTTTCAGAATTCTTGTTAAACTTATATTTTGTATAATTATATTTTTTTCTGTATATATTTACGTTTGGAATTTATTATGATGATTTGATCAAATCTTTCTTTTCCTGCTTTATGATTTGTTTTTATGCATTATCTTTACATTTATTCCTGAAAATCAGTTTAGGATAAGTAAAAAGCATAATTTTTATAATAAATTGATTAACCATACTTTACTTTGACATGAAATTCAAATATTAACCTTTAAGCCCTTTAACAATCAAATATTGTGTCAGAAACATTTTCAATGCATTTGGTGTCTTCATTAATATGAAAGTTCAAACAGCACTTTAAGCAAGGAATAAATGGAGTTTAAGCTCGTATAATGTTTTCAAACCCAATTATGGTCCCTCTTCAGTATATGCTTCTTCCTGACACAGCATTAAATACAGAATATTACTATAGAACAGAATTTAAATAGAGTTCGATTACACATCGTTCTATCATTTAGAATAATAGAACACTGAATTCAAAATTAATTAAACTTAACACATATATAAATACCTAAGTAATAAATAACAGATTTTAGTAAAATGTTTACATAAATATACAAAGAAAATAAATATATAAAAATCATAAAAAAAACTTTTTGTTAATATCTTCCATAGTATAAAGAATAAGAGAGGGGTCCTCCATGTCCTCAAGTTAACCTCATATTGGGGTTAACCTATATACACGATAAAGAATTATTCCTATAAATCCTTTAATATACAATATAAAGTCTTAAGGACATAGCATAAATAAAACAAAACTGCCTTCATAAGTTATTTATAGCACACCATGTCCATGATATAGGCAGCTCTACCGGACTGTTGTCATTAATAACTCCATTATGCTTTGTCTGCTTCACCAGTTCTATGGCTTCAAACGTAGTCAGGCCTCTGCTGTCATAAACCATCTTAATGACACTAGCATTTTGCCAATCTATGTTAATATCTTGTTTGTACGATTTGATCACTAAGGCCGTTGTCATTCTCCCTACGGCAATATCTGATTTATGTTCATTGAGCTGCTTAGATATGTTTTTACTTGTGCTACCTATATAACATTGTTCACAGTTCTCATCTTTATTGAATAGAAGGATTGAATATATACCCGCTTTTCTGTTATTGGGGATACGATCTTTCGCGTTTCTGAGGTTATTAAAGAGCGTACATCCTCTCTTCCATGCTATTTTATGATCAGTTTGTCTCAACGCTTTATTAATAATAGTGTGTAGTGCGCTATCATAAACCACATCTGAATACCTGCGTGTGTCATTAGCAACCTGCATATTTGTAGAGGTAGATCGTGGATTAAGCATATAATCAGAGATCTTATTCCACACACCCATCATTACCTAATATATATACTGAACCTCCTTTAACTTATCACTCCATTTAGTGATATGAGTACATACTCTTGTGAACATAGATCTAAACGCAGCCAGCTTGTAGGAGATGTAGTCATGCAACCATGCCGGTATAAGAACAGGGCTATAAGTAGGTTTTCTATAAATCTTAGTAACATACTCAACATTTTCTGTCTTCATTAATATTTATTAGAAACTGAAGATGATGCCATGTGCATTGAAAATGTTTCTGACAATAAAATATTTGACTATATTAGAAACATTATTGATGCTCAAGCAAATACAAATAAAAACTTAGTCACAAAAATTTCTCAAATATAACAAACATGAAAATTTTTATTGTTAATACTTTTTTCAATGATGATTAAATTTTCATAATGTGTAAAATTGCTAATTCAATTTTTAGTTTTAAAATATTTTTCTGAAAAAGAGAGGAATTATTTCTCCTTGATTTAATTGTTCAGATCTGCAAATATTATAATGAATTTTGAATAATGCATAATTTTTTGCAAAATATGTTTGATTATAAAATGTTTTGTTTATCATTCTTTATCATTTAAAAATCTTTCAGGTATATTTTGGTACTGCTCAAGCTCGAATATATTTAACTGCTAATCTTCTTCGAATAAACTGTCCAACAGGGATGTCTGCATTGATGAGGAAGAATTTATTAGATGAAGTGGGTGGAATTAAAGCATTTGGCCAGTATCTTGCAGAAGACTTCTTTTTTGCCAAATCATTTACAGACAGGTATTTAAATGTGATTTTTATTTCTCATAAATTTTTCAAATTAATTTATGCATAATGTAAAAATAAAATAGAATTAATATCTCATTGTTTAATTTATATTTCTGATAGTTACTATATCAACCTGAAAAATTTTGGTAAAAGTTGACATTATAGTTGTTGAGTTAAATCAAAAATGTCTAATTAAAATATACTATATTTAAGTCGCATACAAATTCACAACAATTATCCAATTATGGGTATCTAGCATCTCTTTTATTCTGGATAAAATTATGAGAGCCCATTTGTAATTTCCACTTGAAAATTTGAAAGCTCTACAAGAATGTACAATAATGCAGTAAAACCCCGCTTAACACTGTTTCACTAATGCAGTTTTTTCAAATTCTATATTTTTTATTGATTCACTTTGGCATGGTTTTTCAAACCGTTATACTTACATAAATCTGAAATCGCATGAATTTGTTACTTTGATACTCTTATGCTGTCTCGCAATGAAAATATGAAATTATATTAAATGAATTATATAATGATATCAAATGAATTATTTTTTCTGCATTTTAAGTTTGTGTATCTTCTCTCTTTACAAAATCTGTACTATAACCTGCTACAAAACAATCATTTCTTAACACACTTGAAAAAAATTTATGAATAAAAAAGTTTTCTATTTCATATTCCTCTATTGAAGAATAAAAACAGCCAAGAACTGAATGTTTGGAATATAAAATACTCAATGGTTGACAATTAATTCAATTTCAAAATTAATTACCTCAATTTCAAATTGAAAATAAACTGCATATTGTCCCTCTCTTGGCAAACTTGCAAAATTGCATTTATGATTAATTTTAGCAAAGTATTTCCCAATGATTTCATTGTGTATTATGTCTGTTACGCCTAAACACTAAAATTGCACAATGACTGAAAAACAGCGACAATACATTGTGGTTCCAAACAACCAAACATTGATGATCAACATTATTTAGCTTTGTGGCCATTGTGAGGTAACCACAATGCATTGTGGGCAACTCCTGCCAAAGCCAATACATTTTCTGAATGTTTTGAAATGACTACAGACCATTCTGAAACAAATCAGGGCATGTGTTTGTAGTAGTATGCTATGGAAAGCATTAGGAATCTCCTCTGGGTCCCAACAAGATTTCATGTTCCACTGCATACGTTATTGTAATAATAATAAATGCAGGTGTCAAAATGTTATAGTAACAGTGCCTGTAAGAATAAATGAACAGTATCTATAGCGCTAAGAATAAACAGAAAAAAATGTTTATGGGAAGGATTTTCAAATGATGTCTATTTACAAAATTATCTTAATTTACAATTTTTAATTTAACAAAAGAATGAGAAAACAATTCTCCCCTTATTTATCCAGAACCTTTTTGAGTTTAATTATATAAATTTATTAGGATGTTATTTGTTATTGAATCTTCCTTTATAATCAGTTAATACATTTTTAAAAACTGATTTATAAGAGTTCAGTTAATTATTCCTAGATGTATTTATTTTAAAATAGGGAAACTAAGTAGAATACATATTTATCTGTTTTTTGTAAAAAAGAAGATAATGTGAGTGGAAAAAATAGGCAATTTTATTTCTTAAATTTAGTCTTAGCTGCATATACAGAAGCAGGGCTGCATTTACCATTAGGCACATTAGGCGCAAGCTAGGACCTCACTCTCTTTGGGCCACATTTTAAAACTTTAATCCTCACAAACAATAAAAAAAAACTATCTAGTTGCAAAATTAAATACTTATTCTTAAATATTAAATTCATAATATAAAAATTGCAGGCTGCTGAAAAATTTGTGAGGCCTCCTGCCTTCATTTGAAATATATAGAATATAAAACTAAGGAAAGAACAGACAGGAACTGCTGTATTGTAAAAAATTCATGTATATGAACATGTCACCATCAAGGGAAAAAACCATTAGGATAATAGCTATTTTGTTATCTATATTCAGGATTGGGGAGTCAGAGTTGGACCTTACAAATTTTAGGGAGTCAGATTTTTTTTTAAAAAGTGGAGTCTCAGTTGGAATTTTCCTTCTGAAGTCAAAGATTTTTGGATGGAGTTGGAGTCGGATTTTTTTAAGGTGGAGTCGGATCATTTGCCATCCAACTCTGCAACCCTGCCTATATTTACATATTTCACACAACCGTAGAATAGGAATAGAAATATAACTGTGGAATGTTTTTTAGCTTTTATCACTATTCCTTAGTTTTTTATTCTAAATTTCTATCAAGACAGATTTTTTTAGGATATTATTCTGTATATCACAACCAATACTGGATGTATTCGCTAATTGGCCAGTTGCCAGCAAAAATGAAGCCGCCGAAGTGGGGGCTGTCATATTGTATAATATAATACTCGATTTTTGCATTTTAGAAATGGAGCAGTGTAATAGTGTGGTAGATAATACTCGATATTGGGGTACTACACTCTTCTTATTAATTATTAGAATCTAGTCATCACACTTATTAACATAAAGGGGATATGTCTGGCCACCAAAATAAAGTCAATTTGCTATATTGTCAAATTTATGTTCAATGTTGCGGATGGCTTCATTTCTTTACATTGAGGAATCCATCCAGTATGTATTTTTAGATCGTTGATCACAGCAGATTGTGACTTGATATCAATAATAAGAAAATAAAACTAAAAACTTAAAAACCTATAAGCCTAACTGTTCTCATCGATGTTCAAATAACTATTAAACAAATACTAAGCACACTGATTATGTTTGAAAGTATTGGTCTGCTTGTGTGTGCTTAGTTATTTGTTTAATAGTTATCAATAATAAGATTATATTATATGAAAAAGAAAATTTCATTGTTAATACTTTTAATGTCATTTGCAAAAAGCTAATTTTGGAAATTATAATATAGTTATGTGCATTTTACAATGACTAGATTTTATTGGTTGTATTATATTTTCTTTCTAATTATTATTGTCATGGCTGTTATTGTCATAATCCATAAGACTTCTAACAATTTTTAAACCATTAAATAACCTCCAAACAGATTTTTAGAATGTTGTTCTGTATCACAATCAATACTGGATGGAATCCACTAATTAGCCAGTTGCCAGCAAAAATGAAGCTGCCGAAGTGGGGGCTGTCACATGGTATAATACTTGATATTGAGGTACTACATTCTTTTTATTAATTATTTGAATGTGGTCATCACACTTATTAACATAAATGGCCAATTCTGACCACCAAAACAAAGTCAATTTGCTATATTGTCGAATTTACATTTGCATCCGCCATGTTGTTGGGGTCCCTAATCAATGTTACAGATGGCTTTGGTTTTTTATATCGAGGAATCCATCCAGTACATATTTTTAAATTGTTGATCATAACAGATTGTGACTTGATATCAATAATAAGATTATTTACATGGAAAAGAAAATTTCATTGTTAATACTTTTAATGTCATTTGCAAAAAGCTAATTTTGGAAATTAATGAGCAAAAAGCTATTTAAAAATATTAGATATATTTTTCCTCAAAAAAAAATAAATAATCAAATATAGACCAAAACAAGAATAAGACTAGTATTAATAAAATTTTACAGACTTATATTATATACTGATATTGACTCAGAAAAATTTATTGGTAAAATTAAGCAATTTTTAATAATGTTAAAAGGAAGAAAATTCTTCTTTAAAATATGTATATAAATTTGTAAATGACAGGTTAAGATCTACTTTTCCGAATGTAGAAACAATTTTTAATATACAGCCACAACACTGTGCAAAGAGAGCAATGTATTGGTTTTACATCAAGAAATTTGGGGACTAGGAAGAGTGAGCACCTGTGGGACATTAGTAATGAAGCACTGTCGACTGCCTTATCTTGGAGAGCCTACCAATATAAAGTAGATGTGCTCTGTGATAAGGTGCAGGTTGTTAAACCTGTTAGGGATGTTAAACAAGGGTTAACGCTGAAGCACTATCTTTCGTGAAAAATTAAAAGGAAGTGCAATCCTGAATGAAGACAACCCTAACAGGTTAAACTGTGTGTGGAGATGGTCTAATTTTAATAAAGACTGAACGGAGCGTGCAGTGTCTTTCTCTGCAGGCACTGAATTTCCGGTTGAAGTACAGAGTGAACTTTATTTTCTTTGAAATTTTCTGACATCTATAAATTATTATTATAATTTTTATTGTTTTTTACCTCTCTGATTGTATAAATTTAATTTATTTTTATTCCTATTATTCAAATTAATTTTTAACATTTATAATGCAATAGGACTAAATAATGCTGATACATAAAATGTAATAGCTTCTAGCTAAAAGCTTGTTAGTTTGATTTAGAAATTTGTAAAATGCATTAACAGAATTGTATTTATACAATAATGAATTGTAACATCTGATAAACGTTTAAATGTCAATGTGAGGTCTTTGCTGGATGTTTACTTGTGAAACATCCTAGCAGGGACGGCCTGTATCAAATGCAAGTGTAGAACACTAGATGCTTGTTTGAGAGAACCAGCTGAGAAGAGTCATATAAGACCAAAAACATTATTATAGGTTATTATTAGTATATGTGCTATATATCTAATAATAAAATAGTGTATTTTTCCTGTTTTAAATGCTTATGATTCCTTGTATTCCTAGAAGCAGCAGAACTTGTTAGCTGTTATGATTATATAGAATGATTTATTTGTTACAATTTTAAATCAAATTTTCATTTCATACTATGATCTGGTGATGGACATTCTGGACAGCATCCATAAATATGTCATGCTATTTTGAACATTTCAAGTCTTCCTATTCCCTTTGTAACTTTTTGTCACACTTACCCTGATGTTATAAATTTGAAGACCCTCCCCATCTCTTTAAATTTTTTTTCTTTACTTTTATGTAAAAATAAAAAAATACATATTATATAAAATAGAAATTGCACTTTGTTAGATATAGTCCTTAATTTTTAAGTTTCAAAAATGTCTTAGAACCAGATGTATCTTACATTTTATTACAAACATATTTTCAAATATGTTATATTACAATCTTTATTTTTCAAATAATTAAAACATAAACATTTTATATTTTATAAAAAAAATCTTTAACTAAAAAAAAATTTTTTTAAGTCAGAGATTTTTAAACTTTATCATTCTTACAATGTGAGGTCATAATTTGTATGACTCCTTTCCTTATGTCATTTATGTCACAAATCTAATGCGTAGACTGACCATTTCCTTCACATCAATTCAGAATAGGAAAAAATTTAATTGGAAATATAAATTTAATGTTTTATTTTAAGTCATTATTTTATTAATTAACAATAACATCAATATAAGAATACACTTCTTAAATTTAATTATGACACCTAAAATTGATCCCATTTCAAGCTGAAACTGAAGAATCTAAATAGTGTAAAACACTATTAGCAGATGTTAACGTGAACTTAATAATATTGATTTAACATATGTTTTGAAATTAAATTTTTGAATAATGTTACCAAACGTAGCTGATTTGATTATTATTATTATTATTATTATTATTATTATTATATATTTTTTATTTTGATATGGATGATTGCTAAAAGCCAAGACTGTCTCAGAAAATCCAGAATGAATGGTCACTCTATGGATGCTCCTATTTATTATAAACATGGATGAACCCATGTTTTATATGTTAAGTGCTGTCATGTTATATCATCATCAAGAACATAAACTATTGGACAATAAGAAAGCATCTGTTAGAATGCAATGGAATTTCTAGACAGACTGATTATAGCTCAAGTGGACAATCAATTAAAACAACTATTTTAGTATGATTTAGACAGTTAATAGGACTTAATTAATAAAGCTGTCTCTATTGTTGATAACAATTTAAATTCTCATATTTCAAATATATCTTTGCATAATGCTTTGAAATGTTTTTGTATAGTAAATAAATCAACTTGAAAAAGTAGAAGATTTGACCAAAAAAAAAAAAACAGTTAATTTCAAAAATTTCTAATACAGAATATAAAATGTTTTTAGTTAACATGGGAGCCAGTATTTGAAATTAGGAAATATTAGCTAAAAAATATTTTAAAAATTAAAATTTCCCCTGAATAAGAATCTTACATAAAAAAAAAAAAAATTCAACTAAAAAGTAATCATATTTGGGAACACAAATCTTCTATTAAAAAAATATTTGAAATATTCACCTTAAAAACAATCATATTAAAATGAAACTTCTTCTAAAAGACAAATATTCTGTTGAAAAATTCATCTTAAAACAAATTGCGAGAAAAAACTCAGTCAAGAAGACAAATCTTCTGTTGAAAAAATTTGTCTTAATAATTGTAAGAAAATGGAATTCATATGGGGAAAATGGCTATTCTATTGGAACAAATGTTTCTCATCAATATGCAGTAGCAGTACCAGATATTTTAGCTAGTATATGAATAAAATATCTTATCCCAAATTGTATTGCTGACCTGCACTACCATCATACTTGATAAGATATGCTGATGATAAAATATTTTAAGGCTAGATACATGTATATTGAAAGTTTGGGGAAACATTGTCTTAGAGAATCTCAATGTTATACAGTACACTCCTGAGTATCCGATTCGTGACTATCCGGCCTCCATACTATCCAGCCTAGTTTTCTTTTATCTTAATTAAATGAGGAAGGCAAGGCGTTGCATTGGCAACATTGCAAAGGCAATGGATGAACGTGCAAGGCCTAAGCCTGTCATTCCGTCAGGTTAATTAAGCTGCCATATCCTTGTGAGATATTTTTATCTGGTGGCAGCCACTTATAGAGCTCATCACAAGCTGGCCAACACTATGATGGAGTCAACCGGATGGTTGAAGAATGAGGTTCAACAGGCCAGGCCTGGACCCCTCCTAAAAAATTGAAAGAGGACACCCAGATCCTCCAGGATGGTAAGACACAGCTTTACCATGCGGCATCCGGCCCACCTGTCATTCCATCAGTCCGTGGGTCACACAGTTTGTTCTGTGAAGTGTTTGTTATCCGAACATAAAAATCTTTTGTGAAAGTGTTCGTTAACCAATCACCCACTGTATATGAGAACTGTTTGTAAGAGTGCTTTTATTTGGCACAGAAAAATCAATAGAGATGCTAACTGCATTGAACTTTTTAAGTATTTGACATAGATCTTACAAGCCAAGCAATTACATTTATCACCATAGCATCTATGGGTCATAAATACCTCTTTAAGGATCTTAAGCACATTTACCACATCCATCTTTTCTGAGAAAAATCTATATATTCACCAAATGAGTGTTGAGATGTTAGATGCATTGTTAGAAAATTTGTGAATAAGAATAAACTTGTTGCTAAGTTTCTTGAATGAAGTGTAAAAAAAAGGTTGACGGCTTTCTTACTGATGTTAGTATCAAAAAATGGTCTTGTTCTTTACTAAACTGAATAATATTGATAACCTTTATCGGATAACAATATAGCTTGAAAACTAGTAGAATTTAGTTTAGTTTAAATAGATTTAATTTTACTTTAGTAATGATAAAACAATAATGGTACAATATTTAATAATATGCTATATTTAATAATAATACAAATTAACATATTGCATAAAAGAAAAATGAAAATCAGCATATTATCCATATACTTTAGCAACAAATAATAGAAATTTTATATTGCATGTTATTTATAAAACATATTTTATCAATCAAAAAAATTTAATATTTTCAAAGTATATAATACAAGAGTTCTTGATTTGCAACCACTCATATTTATGACAATGACATAATCTGTTAATTCTGTAACTGATCAATGCAATTCCATAAGTACAAATCCCTGATCCAATAGTCTGATATATGAAAGTGTTCTTTTCCATCTGTTTTGTGTTCATGATGTTTATTAAGATAATACATAGGGTCCTATTAAATGTTAGTATGAAAAATCCATAAATTTTCGACATTTATGACTTATAACATCAGGGTTTGAAACCAAGCACTACCTGTAATAATATTTTTATAAAAATCGATCCTAATATAAAATTGTATTTTATAATATGTAAGAATTCAACTAGTCCAACAGAAAACTTGTTAAAATCTAGACAACACTTAATATATATTAAAAGATGGTTGAACTTTACCTAAGAGCTAAGTTTTGTAATCAACTTTTGTTAAAGAAGTTCAGAAATAATATATTTTCTATTTTTTTTTTGCTGTTGAATTTTTAATATCTGCATTATAACTGAACCATTTTGGTATTTTTATTTTAGGTTTACAATAAAATTTATTTAATTTTTTCTTTTATACTTTAGTATATTAAAATCATATCAAAACAAGGGAAATTATGTGAAAAATATAGCATATGATAATTTAAGACTGCTTTATTTATTAAAAGACTGCTGTCATTTGTCTTTTTGATTTAAATTTGTTTTTTGAAGCAAAATCACATCATTTCTTTTATCAAAATATATATTTTTTAATAAAAGCTTTAAAAATATGTCATATTGACATTTCTGTATTTTAGAACTACATTAATTTTAATTTTTCTTTTATTTAAAAAATATAGGATTCTCTGCTTTATATAAATAATTGGGACCAAAGTATTTTAAATAACTCAAATTTTACATAAGTTGGAAAAATAATTTTTTTAATAAAAGTTCTGAATTAAAAACTTCTAGAGCTAAATGGACTACAATGACTGCATTTGCACAATGTTATGTACTATATTGTATATAAAAGGAGATAATATTGTATGGAACAATATCATACCAGTAATAAGATAGTTAAGATCAGTATCAAGTAATATGATTTTAAAATATTGTAAAGTAATATGTTCACATTTGTAACCTATAAATATACACTGCTGGCCACACAAAATGTAACACCAAAAAAGACCAGAGATATCACAGCAAAATTTATTTGGCAGATAACACATTGTACAAAGATCAGAAGATTCAAATTACAGCCTCTTGTGAAGTGTGGATGATGACAAAATCAGTATTTAGTGTAGCCTCCATTGTTGGCTATAACCGCTGCCACACACCTCGGCATAGAATCAAAGAGGCTTTGGATGTATCCTTGGGCTATAGCAGTCCATGCAGCTTCCACATATTGCCAAAGTTGATCTGGTGTAGCAGCGGGTGGTGTATCCCAGGCCAGTCGTTGTGCAACCATGAACCACATGTTTTCGATTGGCGATAGATCGGGAGAACAAGCAGGCCAAGGAAGCAATTCAATCTGATGGGTAAAGAAGAACTCATGAACATTGCGTGCCACGTGTGGTCATGCATTATCATGTTGGAATATGGCTATGGCAAGCGTTGAAGGTGTGGGAGGACCACGGGCTCCAACACCTGCGAGATGTAGTGCTGGCTGTTCAATGTTCCGGCAATGCGTACAAGAGGGGTGCGGGAGTGAAATCCAATACCACCCCAAACCATGATACCGGGTGCAGGATCAGTGTGGCGATGTATAATGCAACAGTTCAGCAGTCTCTCACCATGGTGTCTCCAGACTCGAATTCTACCATTGTGGTGTTGCAGGCAGAAGTGGGATTCATCAGTAAAAACAATGTTGTTCCATTCCATTGTCCATGTCCGTTGTTCATCGCACCATTGGCGGCGCCAACACCTGTGGTTTTGAGTCAGGGGTAAACGAAGCAATGGACGCCTTGCAGACATTCCACTCAGCTGCAAACGACATTGAATGGTATGAGCGGACACTGATTGATGCGTAACAGACAATCTGTTGTGCTATGGTTTGTGATGTGGCTGCACGATCCATCACTGCCATGCGCACAATATGCCTGTCATCACGTGCAGTGATGCCACGAGGTGGGTGCGATCGGCCCTGTCGGTCCGTTGTTTCCTCCTGCATCCAGCAATTACAGATCCGCATCACAGTTGCTTGGTTTCATCCAACACGATGACCGATTTCTCTGAAGGATAATCCGCAATCCCTATAGGCTACCATTCTTCCTTGGTCAAACTCAGAAACATGCTCAAAAGACACTTGATGTCTTCTACGAGGCATAGTTAAACAACTTACGCAAAAAAAACACACGAATAAACAATTGCCATACTTCAAATCGCCAATCTCTTCTTCCTTTATATAGTGCTTGCGGGTGATGCTATAGTTGCCCATGATGTGCGTCTGTGCTGCAACACTAATGATTTGCATATCTCATCGCTGCAAACGCATCATGTAAATTTCACATGATTTGCATGCTTCCTTCAGGGTGTTGCATTTTGTGTGGCCAGAAGTGTAGATAATCTTCGACTTATGTGGAATTTGGTTTTTGAACTCCATCACTAAGTCAGAATGGTCAGAAGTAAAATATGCTCTACATTTTTGGACTTCTCACTTTTATTGTTTACTAGGACATTATACATTATCTTAATAAATATAAAGAACATAAAATTATAAGAATCAGACACAAAAAAAGGACACACTTTATATTTTCTATCATTGAGATAAGGATTTGAACCAATATATAGAAAAGGGAGGAGCCTACCCAGCCCAAGCACCGCGACCAACAATGGCCTATTGTGCACCCCCAATCAAATCTTCCCAGAAGAAGACACATCTTTAAAACAAATGACAGTATTTTCTTCAATGGGACAGTAGCAAAATCCTCCAGAATCTTGCTACTGTCCCTCTTGTCCCAAGAGGTAATGCCTAATTTGAATCCATGGAAATGCATTGACCAATTATAGAATTAATGGATTTCATCACTGTCATAAGTACAAGACATCATTAACTGACGACTGCCTGTACAGTAGATAACTATGCTCTCTATTTAAAAAATAAAAAAGTTATGAAAAGTATTTTATATAGTATGGAAGATGCTGTAAGATAATATTAGCTTATTAAACTCATGATGATAGAATAAATACAAGATTTTACAATGTATATTATTGTAATTTCCCTTTATGTTGATTTAATGGTAATACAAACAATATTTATCTTAAAATAATTAATAATGGAAACTTAATTTTTTATGAATTTTAGAATAGAGAAAATTTAATATATTATTTACAATAATGCTACTAAAATTATAATTGTATATCCCATAATGAAATAGGAAATTATCAGTACTATTATTTCAAACAAAAAATATAAGAAGAAAAATATGTCAGACTGTTATTGTAATGTTTCATTATGACTGATTAAAATTCTACAACAAAAAAGTTTTGGATGAAATGCTCAATTAATATAAATAAAGCTTCTCTAATAATTAAATAATTTAATTTTTTTAAGATAAGATGAATTAATTTACTGATTATAAGTCTCATTATTTAAAAATAAATAGTGTATAAAAAAATACAGCAGTCATAAAAATTCAAATGTCAAGATTTTAATGAAAAATTTTAAATTTTTATCATCACTTTTCTGATTCATTGGCAAATTTATTTTTATTTATTTATTTACCAAAAGTTTGTGCAAAACATAAAAACAGTAGATAATTTCTAAATCCATTTAACAACAGAAAATGGAAGAAAATAATGAAAAATATAAAACAATGAATTTACAATAATACATCTAAATAATACTTAAAGTGTACACAAATTTATTCTAATTAATAAATTTCTAAATATACATTTGGATTTATTTAATCCTTTAATCATTGAAAATGTGCTGAATGCATCAATCTCCAGAGTACAGTGAACCATTAATTCTGACTATTATTTCAGAAAATTATCTTGTTACTGACTAGAAAAAATAAAAACAACATTAATTATTCGTGTCAAATCAAAATCAATAACTTTCAAATAATGTAGTCCTTTTTTTGTTTCTTTTTGCTCTTTTTAAATGTTCATTTAATTAATATTAATTCAGAAAAAATAGTCTTTTATAATAAACTATATATAGTAATGATGATATTTAAAATAATACTCACTAATATTATTATCAAATTAAGAAAATTATCATAACAGCTTATTTTGAAAATGTATATAAGTCATAAAGCATACATCAATTTACTAGAAAGTTATTACTTAAGAGCCCTTTAGCAGTCAAAAAAAATAAAAAATCTTTTGACTGCTAAAGGGCTCTTGAGTAATATTACTTGTAATTTGTGTTTGGTGCAGTCTAACTGAACATTTACTAGAAAGTTTTATCATTAAATTGTATTGCATATCAAAAAACTAATGATACTGAAAGAATTATATAGTATTTTGTAATATTTAAGAATATCATGATAGCTTGTATGTTCAACTTATCTTTGTGTTTAGAACAATAATTTATTAGGTTGATGCATAATTCCTAGCGTTTTAAATATAAGTTTGTTAAGTTTGTTTGTTTAGTGTTTTATTTATGAAATTCAGTTGAGAAAATCAAAGAAAAGAATTTTTTTTAGAGAGCATGAATATAAATTTCAGAGAAACAGTTTGTTTACATCAGGGTTTTTCTTAACTGGGACAGATTATAGGTAGTCAGTAGGTTGCTAAAATATAAGCTGCTAATATTAATGGGGAGGGTGAATGGTACGCCTGCGCATAGTTTCACTACATATGTGCAAACATTGAACAAAATATGGTCATTATTATTATTGTGTACGTTTTGTTGGCTGGGCTGCAAATATAGTCATTGTGGGCCGCATGCGGCCCGTGGGCCGCGAGTTTGACACCCTTGTTATAGATTGTTTAATTTGATTTACCATTTCTTAGAATAATTTTTATCACTTCTAAAATTTTCACTGCAGTATAGTAGAGTCATCTTTTATTGTTAGGTTAATTTTTATCACTTTTTTTGTTAGTTATTTAAATTATATGCAAATTAGTGGGGAAGAAAATTAATGAATGTTGATATTTTTATGCATTTAATCTATATCTTCTAAAATTTGTTCATTATATAATATTTTTTTGTTAGAATTATAATTGTTTTATCTAAAGTAATATACAAATAGTTTTTATTTCAAATTCAGTATTTTATTTTTGATTTTTGCATCGTATATAAGAAAAATATAACTTTAAAAATATTTGTGTTTTGTAAAATATTTGACATTTTATTGCTCTTGACAGTTTCTAATGATATTCTGTTATGCTTCAATGTCTCCATATTGTAGCGAAGTTCTATCATCATTAATTGAAAGTCAGTTTCAACTACATTGATAGAAAGACAAGACGATTGGTAATAAATGGTTTATAAGTTAAAATAGACACAAAAATAAATAAATATATTTATTATTTACAGAGTAGTTAATCTGTATACTGAGTTCAAATAATGATGATAGAACTTCACTACAAATTGAAGACATTGAAGCATAACAGAATATCATTTGAAACTATCAACAGCAATAAAATGTCAAATATTTTACAAAACACAAATATTTTTAAAGTTATATTTTTCTTACATACAATGCAAAAATCAAAAATAAAACACTGAATTTGAAATAAAAAAAAATATTTATATATTACTTTATATAAAACAATTATAATTCTAACAAAAATGTTGTTTCTTTAGAAAAATTGTCATGTGTTGTCAT
This sequence comes from Olivierus martensii, assembly GCA_000484575.1. Taxonomy (NCBI): domain Eukaryota; kingdom Metazoa; phylum Arthropoda; class Arachnida; order Scorpiones; family Buthidae; genus Olivierus; species Olivierus martensii. The sequence goes on from AYEL01071446.1 coordinate 39,429, forward strand.
AATTTTTAAACAAGTAGTAATAAAGACAAAAATGTCATTTAGTTCTTCCTATTTTAATGATATTTATTAATAATTAAAGTCTGAACAAAATAGAATGACCAATCAATTAATATTTACAATAGAATTAGCATGTGTTAATTACTTAATGAACTAAAAAATAATTTGTAGAAGTCAGGGCTATCATAGATACTGTTTAGGAAAAATTTATATTTAATTTGATCAGAAATATAACAGATTTTTTTCCACAATCATGGAAATTAAAAGAGGGATCAAGTCTGTAATTTCTTATAATACAGTTTCTATCATCACAAGCTATTTTTTATATATTTAAGCCATCATCTGTCATCCTATTCTAGTCAGATTCAAGAAACTTGAATATAAAGTCAGTAGCTAAAATGAGGTAGCTGATCTTGGCTGACCCAGCCAAAACCAGTTTGCTGGTAGCTATGTTGTAGGAAGCATGTCCACTGAGTCAATTTGGTGTTAATAGTGCTATTATTTGCTATTGATAATGTAATTATATTCTTGTTTATTGTTCGATTATAATCTTTGTCAAAAAATAAAATTTTTATTCACTCAGTTTGTGTTATTTTTTCATAACTTAAAACTTTTCTAGCATAAAATACATGTAATGATGTCTTTTTTTTTTTTTTTTTTTTTTTTTTTTTTTTTTTTTTTTTTTTTTTTTTTTTTTTTTTTTTTTTTTTTTAACAGTGCGCCCTTAATGATATTTAAATTTATTTTTCTCCTTCCTCGAAACATTTAACAATTAGAAAAATGTGAAAATTGGAGTATTTTGAATACTTCCTTTGAAATTATCGAAAACATGTATTTATAAAAAATTATAATAAAAAAATGGTTTCATGTTCCATATTTGAGTACTACACCCCTTTTATTAACTATTAGGTGTGTCACATTCATTAAAATAAATGGGCTATGATCTGGCCACCAAAATAAAATCAATTTACTATAGCATTGAATGTATGCAAAAGTAGTCTACCAACAGTCTATCCAAATGCTTTTTTAACAATGAGTGCTCATTCCAGTCTATATTTCAAGTTCCTTGGTCAGCCTATACTTTTTAAATGTTTATAATGTTATAAAAATAATTATTTTAAAAAATCTGATAGCTGATTGATTTATTCAAATGTTTATTTCATTTAATAATAATTTAAAATAATAATTTAATTTTATTGAATCATTTTCATTAAAGTTTTTTGTTATATAAATTACAAATATTGTAGATATAAATATTATCAACTTTTTAGTATATGAAATGATGCTATATGAAATTTCATTTTCTTTTTAAATATCAATTATTATCATATCAGAAATACATTTGTAGATATAAATATTATCAACTTTTTAGTATATGAAATGATGCTATATGAAATTTCATTTTCTTTTTAAATATCAATTATTATCATATCAGAAATACATTCAGAAAAATAGAATATTTTTTCATATTCAAATAACATTGGTCTTAAAAAGGTTCCTTTGTGAGATTATAATATAACATTATAAAATTTTGTAAATAAGATATACTAAACATTGTAAATATTTACATCACAACAGTAGTGAATGTTCTGCTTGTTAAGATTAACTTGAAATATGTTGTTTGATGTGATGTGAAAATTATGTATCAAGTAGTATATTATTCTCAATAATATCTAATATCTGTCTGCAGTAAATTAAACAAGTAATTCTTCTATGGATGATAAAATTACATTCATATAAATTGTACTTTGTATAGATATAGTTTTAAATCAATCTTTAGTTTTAAATCAATATGATTGAAAACATTTAGATTGATATTCATAATCTTTATTATTTAATAATAATTTTCTTAGATACAAATTTAGTGAAATTGAGTTTCTTTGATTCAAACAAATTAGAGCATTCTTCATGCTGCATATAAAAATAATTGAATTTTGAATCCACAGTTTTGTCTACTGAAAACTTTCATTCAACAGAATATTAATTCCTTGATAGTATAATTTTATTATTCAATATATAAATATTGGCAGAATATGCACAATATCTGCATGGATTTACTCACTAATTTTGAAAAAATTATTCAATGATGAATATATGAATAATTGCTATAAAATGTCAAATTTAAATGAAGATATTGTTGCTATTTTAAATACTGTTCACAATCTTAAAGTAAAAAAAAAAATGTTTACTTTTAAATATCCTCAAACTCAAATTGTTTTGCCAGCCAAATGTGCAATTCAAAAGGAAATGAAGGGCCAAATATTTTTAAACAAAATTACAATGAAAGAAAAATATATATTTGTAATTTTTTCTTACAAAGATATTGAAGTAACATTATATAATTATGAGACAAAACAGTTTTATTAATGTAAAATTGTAATAATTTTCTGACTGACACGCATTTAAACAACTGAAACAGCTTCACAGGCTGTACAGAATTGCTTTGCAGGCCAGATGCGGCCACAGGCTGCCAGTTTGAAACCACTGTCCCTATATGCTATATCCCAAACTTCTGCAGTTTATTCGTTCTAAAAATTTTTTGTATAAATTTTAAATTGCCTAAGTTCAACAATGCTTATTTGATATATATGAATATGTACATTCATAAACAATCTGATAAAAAATAAGCAGTCTAGATAGTCTAAAATAAGTTTAGATAAAAATAATGAATAAAAGCAAACAATAAGCCAAAATAAGTAAGATAAATCGTTTATTCAAAAACATTTTCGGCTATCCACGTAGCCTGCCTCAAGCCTCTGAGTTTGACACCCTTGATCTACGGCTTAATTAATAAGAAAATGAGGAATATTAGTAACTTAAATATCAGATCAAAATATATATATATATAGGTTATCCTCGACTTACAATGGGGTTATGTTTTGATAATCCCATCATAAGTCAAAAATGCTGTAAAGTTGAAAATAACCCATAATGGCAATAATTTTAGTGGTAAAAAGAGACAATGAGAATAGTATTTCTCCTGAAGTAGGAAAAAAAATAGCGGAGAAGAGATGCCAAGTGTCAGGAAGAAAATATTAAATTGTCCTTGTCTTTTTTTATTTCTGTACTTTTCGAAATAAACTTGTTTTTCTATGAATATTGAAGTTTTTTTTGTGGCCCACCTAAACTCAAATTTTTTTATTTTGGCCCATGTTAGCCTCTGAGTTTGACACCCTTGATCTACGGCTTAATTAATAAGAAAATGAGGAATATTAGTAACTTAAATATCAGATCAAAATATATATATATATAGGTTATCCTCGACTTACAATGGGGTTATGTTTTGATAATCCCATCATAAGTCAAAAATGCTGTAAAGTTGAAAATAACCCATAATGGCAATAATTTTAGTGGTAAAAAGAGACAATGAGAATGGAATACCGAATCCTTCAAAGATAGTATAATTATCTGGATTTGATTCTGGGATTTCAAGATTATAAAATAATCCAGAATTGAATCCAAGCTTCAAGGTATTAAATCATCTGGAATTGTATTTCAATCACTAGGTGATAAACAATTACTTTATTACATTTTTAATAAAACAAGAAATTATTTCTAGCCAATATGCTATGAAAATAGCGAAGTTTGAAATATTTTAAGGACCTTCATAAGTTCAGAATATCATAAGTCAAGGAATACCTGGATATATATATATATATATATCACACACACAAAAAATCCTCAACACAATTCAGTTTGAATCCTGTCATCAGAAATCAGATTTGGTCAGAAATTGGAAATGTGCAAAAATAATGGAATTCTGACTATTAATGTTTACTGGATATACATTATTTTAATAAATATAAAGAACACAATCACAAAAATCTGATACAAAAAAGGACACTTTCTATATATCAGATTATTGGGTCAGGAACTTGAACCCATGGAAATGCATTGATCAATCACAGGATTTTCTAATTACATCACTGTTGTAAGTACAATTAGTTGTAAACTGAGGACTACTTGTGTGTATATATTATAAACTTATATTCAATACAATTTTAATTCAAAAATTTTAAAATTACATTGCTTTTATAATAATAATAATAATAATTGCAAATTTATTTTATACAATAACAAAATAAATATCTTAATATTGATTTATTTTACATTTTATTGAAAAATATTTCTAACATATATAATTCTGAAATTAAATTTTTATATAAATATAAGGATTAAAGAATTTTTATTAATATTTACTTTATAAATCAAAATCAATATTCAATCTAAAATGGAAAAAAGAATGTTTTCAGTCCAAAGAAAGAAATCTGTTCTTTGAAAATTTTCAAGCTTTTGAAATAAATAATTTTATTTTAATATATAAATTTTGTAATATAAAATACTTTATTTATATAATTATTATTTTTAGTAAATAGCCTTCAAAATAATCTAAAGACTATTTTTTTAAAATTTAATATATAAAAGGACATAAGAATTATATCATAATTTATACCTCTGCCACTTTGATAAATCTTCCTCTTCTATTTTGTTTAACATCTAAATAAAACCTTTTGGACTGGATCTGCAACATCTTTGTGGCCAATTCCTGTTCTCCCTGTGGCATAAGCTGCCCTCCTATAATTCAGAAAATTAAAATAAACTACTATAAATATATACTATGAAGAAAAATTTGTAAATACTGCACTATCTACTGCTATTTTATTAATGGATTTAATTTGTATTATACAAAAAATAAAAAAAATCCTTGAAAATAATAATTCTACATAAAATAGATGCACACAATTTTGCTATAACTTTAAAATTTTTCCTTCATTCATTTAAAATTATAATAAATCATAAAATGGAAGTATTATGCATTTGAAAAAAGAATTATTGTGTTTTAGGACAGTATTAGAAACATATTTAAGATTATCAGCTATGCTTACAATTGCAAGTAATTGTTATTATTTCAGAAGTCTATTAAAACAAGAACTTAGTAAGCAGGCCAAAGTCAAACACAACATTATAAAAATTTATTAAACAAGCACTTAGTAAGCAGGCCAAAGTCAAACACAACATAAAAAAATTTAACAAGCACTTAGTAAGCAGGCCAAAGTCAAACACAACATAAAAAATTTATTATGTAACGTTTTCGACCTTAACTGTCCTCATCAGCATTACATACATGCAACAAGTCACAGAACAACAACGTACAGTTAAAAATGCTGTTCTAGAACTTAGAACGCAATTCGTAATTTAAAATATAAATACATTTTATGATGACAAAAACATAAATTATTATTTCTTACAGTAAAAATGCGATTAAAATAATAAACTAAATCAAATATATAAGAACAAAATTAAGTTATTAGTCTTTAAGAGCAGTTTCTTTAAAGTTGTATTTATAATTGTTGTTATTTCTGATATTTTAAATATCTTTTTACTTTTCCTTTACAACATAAGCTAATTATATGCATTGCATGTATCAAGAAAACTCATTTTCTGAACTGCATATGTGGTGGACTTGTGGCAACACTAGTCATCTCTATCTAGATTGGCAACATTGTGACTACCCTTATGACATTGTCACTCGTGTACTCGTCTCTCCATTTGTGTTGTGTGTTTCTCATCTGTTTGCATCGTGTACCATATTTTATATTTCGGAATAAAGCCTACATTTTAGGTACTATAGACTCTGTCTCTCTCATTTCTCATTACAGCATAATATCATAATTTGCTTTACTGGATATTATTTTATATATTAATTATTTGATGTTTTAAATCATACTAGAGGTTGCAAATTTATTATCAAAGCATTTAAACCATACTTTTGCATGGCAATATTATAACTAACACTATAACACATATTATAACTATGATAAAATAAAATATAAGGTTTCAGAAAAACAGTAAAAGTACATTTTATAAAACAAATGGAATTCAATGAAGTTAATTTGCATTCTTCAAAAATTTTTTCTCATTTTTTCACTTGGTTCAAATTTTTCTCATTTTATTTATAATATTAATAATTGTTTTAAGTTTTAGACTTTTAAATATCAGAAAGGATAGTAATATAACCAATCAAAATTTTCAATATTATTCCTTGAAAAGCATATTTTATAATGTCTTTAGTTAAGTGATTTTGATTAATTGAATTATTTAACTATATTCTAAATAGATTATTATTATTATTATGGCATTAGGCAGCATTAGTATCATTATTTTTTAAGTATAATATTTCAATATTCTTAAACTCCATTTCTTTCATATTTAAAGTAGTATTACAAAACAATGTTATATGAATTAGGGTTATCTTTAAGCCAACTAAAAATTCCTTAATACACAATTTAATTATTATAATTTAATATAAAAATTCAAGATCTGTTCAGAGATTTTATATTAATGTTTCATTATTCTTATTTATTGAATATGGCATTATGTGGCTCATATTATATACAGGAATACCTCGATTATCGCGGTTATTGTTGCCACGAAAAATACGGTGACTGTTTTGTGATTTTAGCAAGTTTTACAAACACAGGAATACCTCGATTATCGCGGTTATTGTTGCCACGAAAAATACCGTAGGAATACCTTGATTATTGCGGTTATTGTTGCCACGAAAAATACCGCAAATTATCGCGGTTAATGTTGCCACGAAAAATACCGCAATAATCGAATCCTTAATCGGGATAAATAATGCATGTAAAATGGGTGATCACTGCCAAGGATGGGATAAATAATGCATGTAAAATGGGTGATCATTGCCAGGATTTTTCAGGAAAAAAAAGTATGTTAAAAGTACTAATCTTCTAAGCAAGAAATGGATTTTTCAGGAAAAAAAAAATGTGTTAAACGTACTAATCTTCTAAGCTGATCACTATACGTTTCTTCTTGATATGCTATAGACTTGATATCATCCTTGTTTATTTTAGCATTCATTATAGGGGTAAATAAGAAGAGAAATAATTATTCACATGCAGTACCGGCTATAGAGGTCCCGGCCCCCGATGCAGCTTTCTTGAAACAGCTACTCAGCAATATACAATATTGCTGAGAAATAATATTCAGAAAATGATAATTTTGGTGCCCTGATGTGGTGCATCGTTTGCTTACTGGGTTAAGCTGGTCTTGTCCATAGGTACTTCAGGTAAAGGTGGACAGTTACTGATGAGTGGTGAGCAAGCACCGTCGGATAAAAAACGAAGTGCTAAAGAGCGCTACCTGGAGAGCAAATGTAATTTTGGTTGCATATATAGTGGACTATATCTCGAAGCCGTGATAATTCGAATTTGGAGCACAATAATTGGAACACTTCGGTATCAAATTATAACCGTGATAAATTGAGAATCGCAATAATCAAAATCACGGTAATCGAGGTATTCCTGTATAATTCTTATAAAAACAATCTAGTAAAAGAAATATATGAATTTATGTGACAATTTGCTTTTAAATTAGTTTTTACCACATTAATAGAACAAGTATATCCTACTCTAAGATGTACTGCTTCAGAGTACTTCACTAATTTGATATTGAAAAGCATTATATTTATTTTTGGTGCATGACTTACTCTTAGACGCAATTTTGACAGTGATGTCACATAAGCTGACTCTGAACTGAATTAGATGAGTTGATTGAATTTTGTGTAAGTTGGAAAAATAAGTTTTTGACAAAATTCTGAATCAAAAATTCTTGGTGCTAAGTGGAGTATGATGATTGTATTTTCATATTATAGCATCATATTGTATTGTATTCCTGAATGAAAGAGAGACATGGAAAGATATAGTGTCAATAATGAAACTTAAAATCAATAGACAATATATACAACATAAATATACCAAATAATGTAGACTTTTAAATGTAAATCAACATTTTCATGTTTGTAATTTTCAAAAATAATAAGATATTCCTTGGTCTAATAATTTTCAATTTAACACATTCATCTAGAATATTTCTTCATTTTGTAAAGAAAATTTTTATTTTTGCAAAGCAAATAAATGATAATTGTTCAATTATCTACTATTATTTGTTTAAATCAATGCTTTTCTTATTTATTTTCTTCACTGATTGTATCAGATATATCAAATTTACTGTATGTGCCATTTCTGCTTTCATTAAATGATCCAGTATCAAATTCAGCACTTTACATACACTAATAATAATATGAATATCCATAATGTATTTCTTGCATTTTTTCAAAGTTTTTCAACTATATAACCAACAGTGTACTGGAGCTGGCTTGTGTGAGCTGTTCTGTTTGTTAAAGAATTCAAGTTATTTGCTCAAGAATTTTGCAAGCTAATGTTAAACATGACAATAATTATTTACATGTACATATTTTTGTATTTTTCTTTCCAAATGATGCATTTCATGCATTGAAATTATTGGGTTTGACCAGTGCTGGATTAACCTATAAGCAACGTATGCACATGCTTAGCGCATCAATAGAAGGGGGCACCACAGAAATTTTTCATATCCAAATTTATCATTTAAATTATAAAATTAATTAAATTTATTGCCATTTTCCAAAATTTAATGAAAAATGAATAAGTTCTGTCTATAAAGTGTTCTCTCTTGTGTCATCATGTTTAACCTGCAAAATAAAGTACACTGTGCACGCAGATTGGAAGCTATATAAATTTTGAACAAGTCTAGATGCATTTGAAACAGTACAAGTGGCAGGTACTAACTCATAAGAAGTTCTTAGTTTAGTTGTCAACTGTCACTAATATTAATTGCATGTGCATTCATAATCTAATTCTTGCTTTCAAAGTCTCAAACAGCCTCAAAGGTGCTTATATGACTATTCCAATAGCACAGGGGTCTCCAAACTTTTCACTGTGAGGGCCATATTGGATACCGGTGCTGGGCTCGGCCCGGCTATCCCCGTCTTTCAATATCCGGCCCCTCCTCCACAGGTGTGAGTACAGCCCGTGGTTGGAACTGGCCCTGTCCTTTTTTTTTTTTTAAGAATCTCTTACTGAGTGGCGGGGCGAAACAAGCCCTTTATTGGATACTTCAGCATTATTCTACAGGCCATAGCAAATTAAAAAAAAAAAAAACTCTAGAATTAGATATATGAGTTTTATTGAAAGCAGAATATAAGGAATAACTTTTTTATTTTGTTTTGAATTCTTTTAAATTTTTTTCTTCTTTTGTCCATTTTAACTGACCTTTTACAGATTTTTTTTTTCCTTTGTCCATTTTAACTGACCTCAGAAAGATCATGCCGACAGCATTACCACTCAAGAGGACCTGGGTTCATGTTCCGGGTCTGGTAACTCCTGAAAAGTTTTTTGGGTGCTGGGTTCGGCCCAGCAATCTTCGTCTTTCATCATCCGACCCCCCTCCACAGGTGTGGGTACAGCTCATGGTTGGAACTTGCCCTGTCCCTTAGTAATGTCCCTGATTGGAAAGGGATGTAAAATATGCAAAAAAAAAGAAAGAAATATCGTAACTTGGATTATAGTTACTTTTTGCTATTCGGGAATATATTTTGAATCCAATTTTAATTAATGCATTTGAAATCTATCAACACTCCCTGTTTTTTTTTTTGTGGATTCTTATTGAAAAATTATTCCAATTGGCGGGCCAGATAAAATCATATTGCAATAGCACACTCAGCTCTGGATATTTAGTCTATTAAAATGTAAATACTGTTTTATATATTTTGAATTACAAGTTTACGGGGGGCACCAAAATTAGTTAGTGCTTACAGCATCTAAGGGTCTTAATCCAGCACTGGGTTTGACTAGTTGTTTAAAATTTACCAATGCACCATTGTATATAACACTATTTAGCTTATAATGACTACATATTATTCCAGATGTATAAATCACTAATATTTTTTTTAAATATTTTTTATTCATATATAAATTTGAAAAATGACTGTATTTTGTTGTTCTATTAGAAGATGCTAAATCTAACCAATGTAATGATTTAAATAAGTAAATTGTTTTGTGTTTATTAATTTTATTAAAATAATTATCATAATAAAAATCTATAATTAATGAATTTTAATATATAGAATTGATAACATGAATATCAATTTTCAGAAAAATGGATTTAATTTTGCCAATAATTTAGTAAAATAACGATTTTTGAAAATTATGTAAATATAAGAAAATATTTAATGAAATTTTGAAAATTTTTAATTAATAAATAAAGCGCAATGATTGGCAAATTTATTATCTTATTAGACTTAAATTCATAAATCATTTGGCACTTAGGTTTTGAATTTCAGAGTTGCTAACAACAAGTAATAGGCTAATTAAGTAATAGCTAACATAAACTATTATATTATACCTATAGATTAAGTAAATGATAGTTAATTAAGCAAGATAAACTGTTTACTTTATTGACTTATCATTTAATTTTATTTAGTATTTATAGTAAAAAATCCTTACATTTATAAATTATAACCGATTGTAAATTATTAAATAAAATAACTACCAATATGTTTGTTATCTTTTCAAAGAAGACATGAATATTTAATTACAAAAATGAAAGAAAAATATAAGTTTTTTAACATTCTGAAAACAGTTTAAAGCTGTGAAAATAAAAAGCATGCAGAATAAATTTAAAAGTTTTGTTTTCACTTCACATAATCCACATATTTAATAATATTACAATAAATTACAATTTTAACAAAACTGAACTTATCTTCAAAGTTTAATTTATAAAAATTTCTTCTTGAAATATAACAGTAACCAGGCCATGCGGTGCTATGAGGCAGAGAGGCAGCCGCCTCAGGCGGCACTGTAAGGGGGCAGCATACCTAACAAAATTCCGATACAGATCATTTTTATTTTCACATATCAGTTCAGTGGTAAGTATTATGTAGATAAGATGACATCATTAACCGGGATAGCTCTTCCGGATACGGTACGTGATTGCCAACGACGGAGGCGGAGAACGTGGGAAGTAAGTTAACTCTGTGATTGCTAATGACGGAGGCGGAGAACGTGGGAAGTAAGTTAACTTTTAAACTATCATTAACCGGGATAGCTCTTCCGGATATGGGTTCCGATTCCGTATCACATGATTGCTAACGACGGAGACGGAAGACATGGGAAGTAAGTTAACTTTTAAACTAAAATATAATACGTTAGCATATAGGAAAATAACGATAAATAAATAATAGAGTGCATAATAAAATAAAAATAGGACAGGTCCAAGTTAACTTCCTCACAATCATAGCTATTTATGTTTGAGAGCAGACAATTTTTGTTTACATTAGATTTGTTGATGTAAATTCGAAAATTTTTACAAAAAATTAAGTTAAAAACTATTGAAATGAATGAAAAACATATATCAATAAATATAAATTATTAATTACAATGACAATATTTTAATAAATTTATGCTTCTTTTTGATTAATTATATGAACATAATTTCATTATTGAAAATTTTCATCATCATTGAAAATTTTCATCATCATTGGTTTTATCAGTTTTCTCAAAATATGATCTAAATTTCTTCATTCTTGGTTTGTTTTATTCAGAGGACCTACCACTATCCAAAGATAAAATTGGTTTCATTGGATGGCTAATTCTTCAAATAAAAAAATTCCTGTTTTCATTGATCATGAGATAAATGAAAACATGAATTCATATACAAAATGAAAAATTCTGAAAAAAATAAAATTTGAAAAAGATATTTACATAGAAAGAAATTAAGGAACATAATAAAATATGAAGATTTCAAAAGATTTAAATGAAAATTAAACGAGATATGACAATTTTAATTTTTGCATATTAATTAGACTTAATTAATTTAATTTCTAGCTCATAGAAATAGCTGAAAATTTACATTTCTGGCATTCAACAGGTTAAGAATAATCATAAACAGATTAACAATAATCAATGTTTAAACTTCAGAGGTTTCTTCCTAATAGCTTTTGAACTATTTGATTGATTTTTATAAAATTTAACAAGATAGTCAGGTCATTAAAATAGAATTCAAAATAATATTAATTAACCCTGTAAATTCATCTATTTTAAAATGGAAGAAATTCAGTCTTCTGAAATTTTCTTATAATAAAAAAATTTATTAAAATTTTTATTTTATATCATTGTTGTGAGATAGCTCTGAGCATTAAAACAAGAATAGCATATGGTTTATCTGAATTGCTTCAATGTATTTTAAAAGGTATCTACTGTAGTTAGATTATTATTTATATAAATTAATTGCATTAAAATATTCAAGTTTCATTGGGTATGCCAGTTAGTATATAATAATGATTACTATATAACTATATTAGTACAATATTGATGGTAAGATAAAGAACCATTTAATAGATTTTTATGACATGAATAATTCAACATGCATTTTAAGGAGGAAAACTAAAATTTATTAGTACAAATATAGTTACTACTAATATCAGGTGATAATGTTTTCTGCTTTCTATGGTCTTCTTAGCCACATCTGACAAGTGTGTATAGAAATATTAATGTTTGATACTGTTATACCTGACAACAGCATGGAATGTAATATTGGATCTATGAGAGAGCCAAAGTTCATTCATATCACTACGCCAATGATATAGTCCATTAAATTCTTTGCGATCTTACTGCAAAGTCGTGAATTAGAACGAATGTCAATACTACTAATTATAACTAAGCCTAACGGTTAGCGACTTGCAAAGTCCAGAGTTCTGCCTGAGCTCAGGTCTTTTCTAAGTTCTAACTTAAATATAATTAACTACAAAACAATCTAACAATAACGTAACGTCTAATCGACGAAACGAAAACGGAAATCGGAACTTAAACTAAAAGTACCGATTAAGTGTTAGCAGTAAAACGAACAAAAACGATGTTAGAACTTACACTAAGAAATTGAATAAATTTCCAAACAAGTTAAATAATAATAAAACTATAAATTTATTAGACTCAAAACACTTACAAATAATGAAATATCATAGTTACAATAACGTGATTATGAAACACAACAATTCGACATTTTGATTGATCGAGTTGCTTATTCGACCATAAATGGTCGGTCTAATTGTATACAGGGTCGTGCGGTGCTATGAGGCAGAGAGGCAGTTTAGAATGCTCAGCTGATAGATCTAGAGCCCATCTGGCATTTCAGATCAAAACACGATTTGCTGGCCACCTAGTAGATGTTTCACACAAGGTGCTGAAATTAAATATCACTGGCCATGGCCAAAGAACACAGATGGCCATTTTACACGGCCGCCTCAGGCGGCACTGTAAGGGGGCAGCATAAGCAGCGAAATCAAAATACAATTTGAACCATTCAATAATTAAAAATCTTTATGCAACGCTTTTATATATTGATCTATGTTGATAGTTCTGCTTTGAGCTTACAATTATTGACAATATTTGATTTTAATGTTAGTTTGTCTCGAGAAGTGGCAAGTGGCTGTATTGTGTTTAAATTAGTAAAACAAAATCTGAACTAGCTAATAGTACCTTAAAATAAAACTAAAAATGCAGGAGTGCTTTTGGGCTGGACTGCCCCTCTTCAGCTGCACAGAGAAAGTGAGCTTTAGCAGAGAACCTAACAGAAAATGGGATATCTGTAAAAACAAGTGTAAATTGTACTTTAAACTCCAAGTGTCAGGGGAATAGTAAAAACAGATTGTGCATGTGGGATAAAATGTTAGGCAAAAAGGGGGCAGAACTAGGGTGATAATAGATACAAAATTTACGTTTTCACACTTAAATACTATAGTTATGTTGATTAAACAGGTACTCCTGAGCACTGAGTATAAAGTCTTTATCCCGAGAATACAGAAAAGAAAAAACATTTAAGGGGCGGCATTTCATAGACTTGCCTCATACTGAGAAAATCTACTGCACGGCCCTGACAGTAACCAGTGGCTATCAGAAGGGGGCAAGAGGGGCTTCTGCCCCAGGCCTCAATTTATAGCTCAATATGTTAGAAAAAAAATATATTTTTTTATATTGTTAAAGCTTCAGTATTTGTCAAAATTTGAAGTTTTCTCTTAATTTTTTCACTTTTCTTCTACACTTACCATTGCATATTTGTCAATTTTGTATTTTTTTTTTTTTAAGGGCCTCAAAAATATTAGCTGCCCCAGGCCTTGCATTTTCTCTCAAAGTCCCTGACAGTAACTATAAAAAGTTATTCTTGTATGAAAATTTAATAATTTTTAAAGTACAAAGTTTTTTGAGATTCTTAGGTTTTATGAAATAATAATTCTTATATTGTGTATATATGTCTAAGTTTATATGTTTTAATTCCATCAGGAAGTAAAAAAGGAATAAGATGGATGGATGGATGGATGAACATTCAAAAATATATATAGAAGTTAATTTTCTTATAGTTAAAAATAATTATTAAAAGATATGTTATCAGAAACCTGAGATATAAAAAAATAACAGTGTCTAAATATTATCTATTATAAAAGATTTCATATTTATATTTCACCAGTAATAAATTAAATTTATAACAAAATAAATCTTTAACTTAATTTGAAAGTTATTGTTATGACATCTGGATTGAATTTAATTTTTTTCTTAGTAACAACGTATTTGTAAGAACTATAAAATATTTGCACAAATTATGAATTTGATTCATATATTTATTTTATTTTTAATTTTTACTCAAAGCTGAAATCTTTAACTACTGGTAATTTAATTATAGAAAATATATACTGGTATAATATTGCTTAAATAGAAAAAATAAATAAATAAATACAATTTTTATCCCATGACATTTATGTATATACAATGATGCTCCATCTTAATAAGGAGAGATGTTCTAGAAACTAAAACTTTTAATTTTTTTAATGGTAGATATTGTACCATTAATAATAATAATAATAATATTATTATGACAGAATAATCATAACAGACAAAACCATACATCACAACAGACCAGACATCACTCTCATAGACAAACAAAACAAAGTTACCTACATTATAGACATCTCTATACCCAACACACACAACATCCAGGATGCATTCACCCAAAAAATTAGCAAATACACAGAACTCTCACAAGAAATTAAGCGTCTTTGGGGAATGCAAAAGGTTTTAACAGTACCCATCATTCTATCCTCAACAGAATAATTCCCCACACTCTACACAAAAGCCTCGAAACATTAGATTTACACCCCAAGACATATATAACAAACAAAAGGCACCACACTCAATACATGCAATGACATACATAACACTACAAAAAGCATCACTACTCAATACATGCAACGTTTCTCAGCATTCACAGACAGTTAGTTACTCATATAACAACTAAAACATCTCAAGTAACAGCTATGTTTTGACTCTTGTCCGACATTGCACTTTTGCCTCGGAGTTATTCCGTGCTCACATTGACATACCCCAATATAATAATAATAAATCCAGCACTAGACAGAAATGACAAATTATCATTACAGATTAATCAACAAGTAATTCTGGAAAGAACTAATGCCTTATTTCCAAACATACCTTTTATTTTAAAAGGATTAAAGATAAAAACTTAAAATATATTTTATCAAAATCATCTTTAATGTCATAACTTTAATGCTGAATGTCATAAAAATCTACCAAACAGTTCTATAGTTATTACAGAAAAATCTCAGATTTAATGTTCATCATTTTTAACAACGAATCTGTAAGGCTAATCAATCTCACTTCAAATTTGATCTTAATAGCTTGACCACTCTGTTAAATTTTATAAATTCAATCAAACAGTTCAAAAAATTATTATGGAAATTAATCAAATATTGAAACTTCAGGTCTGCTATTTTTAAATAATTGAAGACAAAAGACATTTAATTCAGATTATTGAGATCATCTGCAATTAACTGACCAATTCTGTTAAATTTCACAAAAATTCAATAGTCCAGGATATAATAAGTATCTCAGAAATTTGAATGTCTACTATTTTTAAACAGCAAAACCTAGAAGGTTAAATTCTGTTGCATTGACATTATCAGTAATGACAAAACATAACTATAATACTTCATGAAAATATACTAATTCAATAGTTATTAGTGGAGAACTCACAAAAAGCCAAATGGCATGGTGATCTCAAAGCTTCATTTTCTTTCAGAAAATAAACTAAAATACACAGAAATAAGAAATGGTAATCCTCCATTCAACTGATATCTGGGTCTATCAAATTCTTTTCAAAATCTGAATCTTATCAAGGAAGAATATAAGGTTCACTAAATTTAACCTCTGAACCAGGAATACAATTCACTGATACAATTTAATGGGAAGGACTAATAATTTTAAGTATATAATATTCTTGAATATGATTGAAGATTGGCTGAATTGAAGCCAAAATAACAAGTAATTCTGAAAAAATAATTACGTATTTTCAATAAAAATATTTTTTATTTTGGAATGATTAAAGATAAGAGATTAAAATTATGCCATTAAAGATGATTTTGATGACATATATCTATATTGAAATCAAAATCATAAAAAATAGTTCCACAGTTATTACAGGGAAACCTGAAAACATTGAACATCTGCCATTTTTAATCAAATGAATGTTTACAGAGCTTTGTTAATCTTAGTTCAAATTCAATTTTAATAACTGGACCATTCTGCTGAATTTTATAAAATTAAAGTAGTTGAAATATTTTCTTAAATTATAAAACTATTCTATCATCACAAATATCATTAGGTTCGATGCTGTGATGATGCCATTTAAGCTGAGGAAGTGAAAGAAGGAACCATTAATTAAAGATGTAAACACATGAAGCTAGCTCTAAGGATTGAATAGAAATGTATTAAAAGTAGATTATACATTATATCTCTTGATTATATCATATTTATAAAGATTTGTTTATATATGTTTCACTTTATCTTTAGTATTAAGTAAATCTTTTTCCCTAATAATATTTAATTTTATTAAATTAAACAAATTTTGAAGAAATATCAATTCATACATAAATTAGCAGAAGAATGATGTTGTGTATTCTATTAATTTATATGTTCAACTTACGTAAGGCTTACATTCCTGGAAGTATTATATAAGATAAATTTTGAATAAGCTGAATTTAAATAATTATTATAATCATTATGGTAAAATTAATACAACATTATAAAACTTACTGTAACTTAGCTGTTATGAAGGAGATACATAATAATTATCGCAATAAAAGTATGAGATTATAAAACATACTGTAACTTAGCTGTTATGAAGGAGATACATAATAATTATCGCAATAAAAGTATGAGGCATTAAACAGGTCAAAATTCTTACTTTAAGCTATGAATTATGGTAGTTATTATTTATTTATATTTAGCTAATTATATTTTTTTGAGATGCTGATTTTTATACTTTAGAAACAATAATTATTTCACAGTTTTATTTGGGAATATTTATTATTGAAATATTAAAAGTAAATTAAGATTATAATAACTTGGAAAAAATATAATTCATTGAAATTATTTTCTTGAAAACAGTAAGCATTGGTAATCTATTAGTCATTATCAGTAAATTTAAATAAAATCTGAAATTGTAATCACTTGTAATTAATAAAGAGCAACATAAAATATTCTGACATTATAAATAAAATAATATAGTACAGTTTATTCCTCCTATGAAATGGGATTATATTTTAGAAAATTCTCATGAAATGTGAAACAATATTATGCAAAATATCTCCATGAGTAAACAGCACATATATAGAAATAAAATACTATAATTGATATAATATATGATAATTAAATGTTTAACCAAAATTTGTTACTATTACATAATGTAACTGATAATTGATGATTGCATTCAGAGCAAAGAGAATGATAGATGAATGGGAACATATGATGGATATTGTACTGTTAATATACTATTAGTCTGCTCTTAGATTGTACATTCATGAAAAAATTAATAGAAATATTGCATATAATCATACTGTGTTATATTATTGCTTATTAATTATTAAAAGAATTGACTGAAATTAGAACTGAACTGAATTTCTCTAATTTTATTTTGTTGTTTTTTATATTTGTGTCATAAAATTACAAAAAATTTTTAAATTTACTTACAGAATATAAGTGAAACTGTGTTGCATGTAAATTATTTTTTACATCTCATAATAATCAATAATATAATTTTCAATTGTGTTGAAGTGAATTAGTATCATAAGGGATGAACTACTGCTATCATTTTATAAATTTTTCTTGAAACATTATAAAAATTTTTTAATAAATTTATTAAAAAAAATATTTTCTAATTTCTATCATCATCATTATTATTATTATAAATTTCACGGAAATAAAATTCCCCACATATTTAATATGGTAATCTTTAAAATTTCACAAAAATTATCTACATATACAGTACATTTTTCACAAAATTATACATACACCAAAAAATTGTCATTAATTTATATATATATATATATTTATTTTCTATATTATTTTGCTGATTTTTAATAGATTTTTATATAATTTGATACCTTCTTATCAAAATTATGTAAATAAACATAGAATCATATTTCAGAAAGTCCTAAATCTTTTTTAGATATCAAAACAAATGCAAATTCCTATTCCATTTGTAAACAGAGGGGTGGATGTTATGATTTTGGTAGTCCAAAGTCATTTGGAGGTGGTGCATTAGTGAGAATAGCATGTGAACAAGGATAATGAAATATGATCTCCAGAAGCATTCTTCAACTTTGATGGCTACTAAATCATATACAGTGGGTAATCAGTTAACAAACAGTTCAGATAATGAACACTTTTTCGAAAGATTTTTATGTTCGGTTAACGAACACATGTTCAAATAACAAACATTTCACAGAACAAACTGAGACCCACGGACTGACAGAATGACAGTTCAGCCCGAAGGCTCATGGTATAACTGTGGCTTAACATTCTGGAGGATCCGGGGATCGCACTCCTCCAATTTTTCAGGAGGGATCTGAGCCCGGCTCGTTAAAACCCATCCTTTCGGTTGACTCCATCATGGGTGTTGGTCAGCCTGTGATGATGGCGGCACTATAAGTGGCCGCCGCCAGATAAAAATATTCTGTGAGGATATTTCAGCTTAAATAACCTAACGGAAAATGGCAGGCTTAGGCCTTGCGCATTTGTGGACTTATGGATAAGAATGGAAGAACAGTAATTTTTCTTGATTAAAATGAACTCAGAAACAAATCAAAGATTTATTAAAGAAAATAAGAGAGAGATTTTACAATTTTCTGGTCTTAGAATAGCACCCATACCAGGTTGAGGTCAATAGGCTTGGGAATGTCTACCATGACAGTGCTATTAATCACTTCCGAAAAATCCTGAAGGAGAGAGATAAGCAATCGATATTGGACAGATTCTTTATCAGAAAATAAACATATAAATGAAAATGCAAGATTATGTATGTATATATTATTCTTATTACATATAAATAAACGTAGTAAGAAATTATATTTTTTATTTATGTTTTTTGGGATCTCCGGAACGAATTATTCAAATTCCCATAAAAACCTATGGTAAATCGATGATTGGTTAATGAACAATTTGGATAACGAACATTGTATTGGAACGGATTATGTTCGTTAACCGATCACCCACTGTACTATGTCAAATTTAACTTCATATTCTAATTTTATCATGTTCTCTGATATATTTTTATGTATTTATTGTAACAATTTCCAACCAAGAAGAAATTTTTATTGTTTTAAGAATTTTTTTAATTGGATATATAATATGCAAATTATAACAACAAACAGATTCAAAAATTCCATCTGTCATTACAATTAATGATAAAGTAATTTGCTTTTTTTTTTTTAAAGAGAAAGGTTTAAAGTATCTTATTTACTATATACTGTAATACTGAAGTCAGAATTTATTATGTAAGGGTAAAACATTTCCATTTAGAACAAAACAATCATTTCTTTAAGTATTATTTATTAATTTGTCTTCTAATATTTATTTTGTAATTGTATAGTTACAAATTAAACAATTTCTATCAGAAATTTTATAAAATCTTTACAAAATTTATTACTATAAATAAAAGAAAGAGATTGTTGCATGCAGGAATATGTTAGATCATTATTTAAAATTTAATAAATACAAATAATTTGTTATTTTTGTTGATTTTGTTATTAAATAAAATTTAATAACAAAATCTGGAGTCAGATAAATAATATATTAAAGTACAGTAAGACCCTGCTTAGCGCAGAGGATACATTCCAGATAAATCAAGCATTAAATGAAACAGAATTAAACGAGGTCATCTTAACTTGTAAATAATGGGGATAGATGTGAAAAAGGATAGTGAATAAAAAAAATATCTGTACCATTTTTGAAATTTATTTTGTAACATGTATTATTGCTAATATTGATTTGTATTCATAAATCATTCGTGAAAATCAAGAATATTTGAGTAAATAATTTGTTTGTGACAAGGAAGATTCTTCCTCATCTGATACTTTTTGTTTTTTCATTAAGAAGTCATCTAATGTTGTTTGCTTTTTTCTTTTTTGTTCAGCAAGCAATGCTCGATAGCGAGACATTGCATCCATGATACACAGTCTTGCCTTTGAACTTCTATCAAAATTTGGATCATTTTGTATAAATTATCAAATCACTGCAAGATGGCATAGGAGTATCAAAGCAATAAATTTGTGCAATTTCGAATATATGTGAGTATAACAGTTTGAAAAACTGCATCATAATAAATCAATAAAAAATATAGAATTCGGAAAAAACTGTGTTATATCAAAACAGCATTAAACAAAGCAGCATTAAGCAGGGTCTTACTATATATAAAAATAAGGAAATTTGTTAAAAATTTTTCTGAATAAATATAATCAGAAATTTAATAGTTTGTTTACAAATGGTCACAATGTGATGTAAAACAAGCAATGGCCACTTATTTATGCTCTTTTTCCTAATGACTTAATAGGACATTATGAAAAAGAATCAGCATAAAGATACTGACCATAGTCTGGAAAAAACAGCATTAGTACAAAGAGCATTGTTCTACAACATGGCAGTTGAATGGGAAGATTCCAGGCTGGTTAAGAAAATTGAAGACCCATCAAGAGGTAGAAATGTAGAATCATTATAGATCTTTAAGAACAAATCAAAACATGGTGGAGCCATCAATTTACTAGACATAAGTTCTATAAATAAAGCTTGGTTATGGTGTAATAATAATTAAGAGTATATTTTTATATTGTATTATGGTAATTATAAACACGATTATAATAATTTTGTTATTATATGTTCAAATAATTACTATTGTATAATTTTAAATTATTTCATTAATGTATCTAATTTTTTGTAACTGTAAAATTAGTTGGAGTTGAATGTTTGTTTTGAACATGTTATTATGGTGATCAAATTCAGAACTTTTAGCAGAACTGTGTTGTATGCTTTTTACTATTATACTTACTGACAAGGACAAATTATGCTGAAAGCACTTTACGCAATAAATATTCTAGTTCTCTGAAAAGATGGTTTTTTAAAGTGCTTATGTTATCCTGCTTTAGTGCTATTTTTAATTAACAATTGGATTAAAGGCAATGTATTAGAAGGAAACTTTATGATTGTTCAATATTTTCAGAAATAACAAAAATCATATAGAAGGAGAAAGAATTTGGAGTCTAAGGATTCCTATTATGAATAATCATACTGAAAGAGAGGAAATTTATGTTGGTCATACTTTGAGAATCTTAGAAAAGAGATTAACAGAAAACGAAAAACATATTGAAGATATGCTGGAAAAATAGTCACTTCTAGAAAATATTACATTATGATACAAATATAAAGTGGGACTATACTAAGATGGTTAAAATTATAGTAAACCCACAGAAAGGGAGGATAGCAGAGAGTTTGGAGATTTTTTTTAAGAGGAAAAACTCATGGTATTTTTGCCATTAATTTGTTAGACTTAGAAATAAGCAGCAATGCATGGGAATAGTGATGTAAAGTACTGTCCAACTGTAACTTTAAGATAATCACCTAAAATTTTTTGTTCATTTTTATGATTATTGTTGCATTATTATTTTACCAACTACTATTTCTAATTAATACTAAAAATAGCTTTTAGTATTAATTAGAAATAGCAGTTGGTAACCATGGTAATAGAAGACACTTTGTTGTTAATTGAAATTATGGTAATACAACAGAATCAACAAGCACTTTAAATAGGGAAACAAGAACTTTAATTATCAAAGTTTACAGAATCACTAATATACATATGAAAAACATTTTTGATTCTACTGATTCTGTTGTAGTTGAAAGGTAGTGGAATTCCTGATAGACATTATGATAATATTTTTAAATTGTGTAATTAAATGTTGTGCATTCTGAATTTATAGTTTATTCATGAGGACTTGTAAAAAAATCTAAAAGAATTCTTAATAAAAGTCTGTTTTCTTTTATTGATATGTTTGTGTGTAATGTTGGTATTATTTTGCCATAGAGTCCATAGAGTTGTTTCATAATAAGCAGTGAATTAGTTAAGAATTTTTTGAGTTCTCCTTGTATGAAAGATGCAAATGCTCCGAGAAATATTCCAAATCCTTTGTCAAAGAAACTCAGATTTGAAATGAGATAGCTTATATTTAGGAGTTGTCCTGAGTTTGGTAGAATTATTTTTGGATGGACAGTGATCACTGGACTTATTTGGCATATGGAAATGCTTATACCTTTCCACCAAATGAACCTCGGTTAGATTCTGGGTTCCATCTCTTGAATATTTATTTATGGGGTCCAGGCAGGCCTATCAATCCATCTTCTATAATTTGAATTATCTATCCTTAGAAGTGGATAATCTATGGCAGGGCAAAGTATGCCAGCACAGGCCTGTAATTTGCATATACTAAATTGCATTAATTGGATCAATTAGTAGTATCTTATACCCAATTCACACAGTACAAAATAAGTAGGATTAGTTCTTAAACAGCTTTAAGGCTCTTAAAGCAGCTTTCAACAAATCAGATTTATTAGCCATTCATACTAGTTAAATTAAACAGATTTACTTATAACTGCCTTAAAACAATTGCATTGTACCCTTGTGTTCAAACTTTTCATTATAAATTATACTGTAAGAAATTACAGTTGAATTTTAATACAGTTTCTTGCAGTAAACAATTATTTTAATAAATTTTGAAGAAATAATATATAAGGTTTACTTTAGTATTTTATGTAATTGCAAAATCACGAATATTTATTTTGATTGTCAATATTTAAATCTAGCAAATATAGGTCACATGACTTGTCAGAATTGTTGTGTTTTGCACAATGTAGATCATCAATATTCTCTCCAGAGTTCAAGAAGTACATGAACTTCTTCCTCAGACCAATTTTCTGTACATTTTTTCTCTTGGAAATGATTTTCCTTATTTACATTTTCCATCGATGACATTGTCCCATCGAGTTGCATTGTCCATGTTGAATTAAATGAGGTAGCAACTGCAGAGAGAGCTTGTAACATCACAAACTGACTTAAGTTTCTTCACAGAAGCAAATTAGGCTGAGCCATTTTTTTGAAACTAAATCGGTTCTGTTCACACCACAAATCTTAAACCAGCTTTGTTATTTAAGCCAGCTTAAAACTTACCATGTGAATTAGATATTACATTCAGTCTCTGAAATAAATGTCTAATTACAAAGGTAACAATTTTTTGTGAATGACTCATCATCTTAAAATATATTGCTAATATATTAAATAATTACATAGTTTTGAGAATAAAAATTGAGAATTAGATAGTTTTGTTAACAGAAATTCTTACTAAACCTTTAAAACTTTTAATACTATTTTTAAATTTTCCAAAACTTTGAAAATAAAATGACATGCTCAAATGTTCAAAAGTTAATAATTCAGATGTTCTATAAGAGCAGTTGTATTTTGATTAATATTTTTAATTTAAATATATTCCATTATAAATAATTGATTTCATAAACTGCATTGTTTAAGATATAAATAAATCTGAATTTATATTTGAATTAAAGAATAAATTACCTGTTACATAACATCCAACGAGCAATTGAAAAATGAGATGAAAGCTTTTGTAAAACACTTGCCATAACCATTGTTACTACTAGTTGTACTCCAAATAAAGCCTGAAATAAAATATTTTATTTGAATAGTCAATATGAAAATTGCATAATAATATATACAGGCGGCCCTCGACTTTCGCACATAATTGGTTCCTGGAAGTGTGTGCGAATGAATTTAAATAAATCCAAATATTGCTGATTAAAAAAAACTGATTTTATTTGATAACATGGAATAAAATGCATTAACAATTATATAATAGATTAAATGTTACAAAAGATATTTTATAAATAATTAAGAAAATCAAAAAATTTTACAGATTATTATTATTATTAAGAATTTATGTCAAAAAAATTAAATATTTTTACAATTCATTTTAATATATATATATTACAGATATATTGTAACAATTTATATGATATACAGGTATTCCTCAACTTACATATATCCAGCCTTTATAAATCCGAATTTACATAACAAATTAGATCGGAAGAGCGTCGTGTAGGGAAAGAGTGTAGATCTCGGTGGTCGCCGTATCATTAAAAAAAATAACAAATTTTTCAGTACGTTTTTAGATATAGAGCTATAGTAGCCAAATTGTGGCTTGCAAGCCACATGCAACTCTTTGATACCTTCAATATATCTCCATACCATAAAAATCAATAGTTAATATGGAGCAAAAACCTATTTAATTTAAAAAAAATAATATATTTGTAATTTGTTCGTTTATTGTAAATAGTAGTATGCATTTATAGGAAATAAATGCATGTGAAATATATAATAAATAATTTTTGAAACCATTGTTAAGATTACTCAAAAAAACTGATTGTAGATATCTCCTATGTGGCTCATTGTGACATAAAGTTTGACTATTTCTGTATAGAGCATAAAAATTTGTTGTATTTGAAAGATACAAATGCAGATATGTTTGTTTATAACATTTAAAAGATCATATTACTTTATTTATTTATGTTTGGTGTATTGCTTGTTGATCTTAAATATCATATTACTGGTACAATATTGTACTCTGTACTATTGTTTTGCTTTCAGTAAGAAAGCAATATGCAATCACAGTAGTTCATTAGCTCTGATAGTTTTTGTTTCATAATTTTTATTAAAAAAATCAATTTTCTAACTTCCACAAAATCAGAGTTACATAAAACTCTTTGATTCCAATTATTTATATAGGTCAGGGAATACCTGTAAATCATTTAAATTGAATGGAGAGAATGATACAATTTCCACATTCTATTCAGTTTTATCTATTTGAATGGAAAAATTGTGTCAACATATTATTCATTTAGCTGTAAAATATATAAATTTTCCTCTTTGTGAAAAATGTTTTGTTTTAAATTCTTAAAAATATTATGTTTAATATATTATTACAAAGTATATAATACAAAATAAACATTATGACATAACTAATAAAATAATTAAAAATAATAAAACTTTATATACAATTTTTAAATATTGTAATTAAAAATTGCAATTTATTATAATTATTGTATATACCGTAAGTTTCACTGACTTCTGATCCAATTTATGGCATTTTCATTTATAATATTTATTTGTATGCAAGATATTGTTTTAAAATCCTTAAATCTATGCACAAATGGCATAGGCATTTCAGAGATGTTCATAAGCTGCCCATTATCTCTAGTAAGATTGATGTGACTGATTGATATAGGAATGATAAACTGAATAGGCCTGACTAGACTTTTCATGAAAAGAGGTAAAGTTAATAAAAGTATCTAATAAATTTTTTCATCCATATGGTTGGTAATAATAAACTTTCCTAAACACCTAAGAAACAGTAGAAAAACAATCTAGCAATAAGCAGAAAACATTTTATTTCTATGACTAAAATGGTGGCTAATACAAAAATTCATCATTTGCATATGGTTGACAAGGATTTTCTCTTGAAAACAGAGTATTATCAGAAATTATTAGAGAATTACGTATTATTATTGTGCAAATTAAGTCAGTTTAAATTACAAATGATCCAACCTCAGCTCTTATCAGCCATATGGAAATTTTTAAAAATAAAGAATCTCTCAGACTTCTTAAAGACAATATCTAGGATAGCCTCTCTATGTGAGACTATTTGCTCTTATTAAATTACACAAAAACTTATCATAATCAGACAAATAATTTCCATATATACAGAATTAATTTAATTCCTAGAGAAATCCTTAGCCAGATGTTGTAACACTACGATGCAGATTATAAATACACAATTTCTTCATAGCTTGCTTTTATAGAAAAAACTACAACAAAGAGGTCTTCACCTGGGAAAAACTTTATTTGTCTGTGATTGCAAAAACTTGTTTCCATCAGAATTCCTTAAGTGGAAAGTGATGCCATTTGCTACTTTAAATTACACTCTACAGATTATTAAGTAACAGGGTAAAACAAGTCCTACCACAAAATGATCATCCTTGCTGAGAGGTTAGCAACTTATTTAACTTTAAATTTGAAAAATAGTCTTTTTTTGAATAAAAATTTATTTCCTCTTACTATAAAAATTATAAATTTTTATCACATTAAAGTTGGATTAAGTTAATCAAATCATGTTACCGAGTCTCCCCAGGGATATATATGATGGTGGAGCTTACTCAGAGCCTTACATGACTGCTCAGAGCCTTACATGACTGCTCAGAGCCCATCATGGATTGGTAACTGAAAAATGGGCTTTAATGGGAAGACGGTGAGGCTCTAATGGGCTCTAATAGTGAACTGAGGCAAGTATACAATGCTACTTAACGTTAGAAAAACATTTTAAATAAATGAGAAAATATTAGATCCTTATAGTTGTGAGATTTTAATCTTGGTCCCTTCCTGGAACATCTAAAAGTGTGAAATCAGTAATTGAACACAATTCTTCAGATGGTAAGCAAATATATTATCACATTGCCATCCTGTGAATTTATCACAAAGTTTTAAATCAATGCAGCCACTAGAAACTTCTTGTGGCTGCTAATGTGGCAACACAAAAATTTTCCTTAAGAACTACTGTACACTTTGTTGTCACTAGTGGACAACAGCTTTTTATAGTAATGAGTTTTACAAGTCCCATTATGTAAATGCACTGAGCATGGAATTTTTACAAGTCCTATGCTTGACACCTGCAACAACATCAATTGCTAATTTACAGGTAAAAACAATTCATGTTATCATCTTTACACTTTAAAAATACTTATCTACTGATTATAATTCATCAATATAAATCATTCTATACCTTGTAATTTCCAATTTCCTGAGGCAGAAGATGTGAAATGTAAGTAAACACTTAAACTAAATAAAATACCCAAAATAATAACAATACAAATAAGAGAAAAGAAATAAAAATAAATTAGGAAAGGTCAAAGTTAAATCTTCATAAGCTGAATCTCTTAATATCACTGAAAAAGCAAAAATGCCTATGCTACTAAAAAAATGAATCTAATACTATCTCTAGCATTTGGCTTTAGTCTTTAAATTGTTAAGTTGCAACATGGTGAAAACACATTCCTTTGAATTTATAAAAAATTTGTTAGCTTATCTAAAAATTTCTTAAATGCACACTAATATTTAAGTTTGCACATAAATATGGCTTATTTTTATCCATAATTTTTTATTTTAATTGCAACTAGCTAGATATGTTCTAAAATTGTCAGTATACTAAATGTTAATTTAATAAGTGACCACCAATCTTCATCTCAGGAAATGATGCACATTATAATATTTTTTTTTCTGGCAATATAGAAAAAGGCATATCTTATCCATGTATCATGCTTATTTTTATCACTTTATAACTCAAATTACCACCTAACTATATGCTAGCATTGAAGAGTTTTATGGACTATTATGACTTAAAACATATACAATATAGATGTAACTATACAAATATACAAAATATATAAAATAACTATAGTTTAATTCAAGATTTTTGAAAAACATTAATTTTTGTCTTTTGCAAATATTTTGGAATAAATCACATTACCTGCAAGATTTTTAATAAAATAATCATTTTATTACTTAGTCTAGGAATTATATAATAAAATTCACATTCTATCTTATTAGGTCAGATTATTCAATAAGCATAGTAGGCATGTGCCTAAAAACCTTTGACAATAGCTCCAAAAGCAGGATAAAACTTATTGAACAATTTTTTAATACAATACAAATAATCCTTGACTTACAACTACTCATACTTATGATGATGATGTCATCAATAAATTCTGTGATTGGTCAATGAAATTCACATGGGGTTGAATCCCTGAGTAATGATCTAATATATGGAAAGCATTTTTTTTGTGTCTAGTTCTTGTGGTTTTGTGTTTATTATGTTTATTAAGATAATATATAGTGTCCTAATAAATATTAGTAGTAAGAAATCCATAAATTTTGGGCATTTATGACTTACAACCAATTATGATAGCAGGATTTGAAACCAAACCCTATTGTAAATCAAGGACTATCTATAATTTTAAAAAATTTTGTGCCTATGAGCCCCAAAGAATCTTAATCCAGCCCTGCTTATAATGTTTCTCCAATATGTGAACACAGTAGATTCAAATGTAAATGAACAAACTAAGGAATTTTCTGATTGTGTGTAATAGTTTTTGTAACTTTGTTCCTAAGCTGAAGTAGACCAGTTGCAAATGGTCAAAAATGTTCCTTTAACAGAAATATCTGTTTTTCTGCTTAGTGCTAGACCATTTTTTCTATTAATCTAAAATTGTAGAATGTCTACAATTTTCATACCATAGAACATTTAATCAACTAACAGAAAAATTTTAAATTGATATATGCATAATATTTAAATACAATATAGTATACAATATGCCATAATATTTCATGATAAAAAAGGAAAATGATTTGATTTAGAACTTAAAGATGGATATAAATATTAAGTCTTTGAAATGAGATCACAAAAAAAGCAAGTACTTTTCATAAATATTACAAACCAATCTAGAAATTATTTAATTTTTAAATTGAAAATCATATATGAATGATAAATTAATAAGATATCATCATATTATTTATATGATGATAATATCATTCATATGTGATTTTTAATCACATATGATGTTCTTAATGTATCTTTAGGACAATAACAGATTAAACAACTTTCAAAAAAAAAGAAACAAACTGATATAAAAATTACTGCTACAATATTTTAAATCATGCATTAAGAGGAATTTTTTTACAGTAGGAATAATATATAAATAACCAATACAACAATATATGACTTATGAAATTATTATTATTATACTTTAGCCATGCCATGTATTTGGAATATTTCTGTTATAAAGAAAATTCCTTTAAACTATTGAACTTAATGTTTCCTTCAGATTCATTTCTACATCTTAATTGCTTAAAGATTTGTAAGCAGTTGTCTGTTGATATAAAGCTGTCACTGAATGTCATGTACATGATGATGATATACACTACTATTGGCAATTGATTAATAAACATTTTGGCATATTATTTATGGAAAATATAATATGTTTGTTGCAAGCAAAATTCTTTCAAACCAGTTTATACTTCATTGTTCAAATTCTAAATGACTTGCTCAT
Organism: Olivierus martensii; assembly: GCA_000484575.1. Taxonomy (NCBI): domain Eukaryota; kingdom Metazoa; phylum Arthropoda; class Arachnida; order Scorpiones; family Buthidae; genus Olivierus; species Olivierus martensii. Next base: position 68,885 of record AYEL01071446.1, read on the forward strand.
ATTGCAAGCATAATTCAAATTACCTTCAAATAACATTTTTACAAATATAATTGTATTATCTCAACCACATCATATGTGCAGTTTGTTATATAGAGGAATAATCTTTAAATGAAAATCAAATATCTTACTATTTATTATATATGATAGGCTTGTCAAATGTTTCAAAATAATGAAATTTTATATTTGATGTATTTGGAAAATAGTCAAGAGATACAATAATATGATCTTGATTCTAATTATATGAGGATTTCTACATACCTAAACTAATTTTTCTTATTATTATTCATATATTCTTATTATTGTATACCCTCCAAGGTTTCACACTTCTTTTGCTGGACACGAGTCAAAATGCTGGATGACCATGTCATTTGCTGGAAAAATCGTTTATTTTTTGTTTTTTATATATAATCTACATATGTTATTCTTTCGAATTTGTATGCACTTTATTATACATCCATATAACTGACTTACATTTTGTCAGTGTACTAACAATTTTTTAAAGAAGCATGTCAAAACATGCTTCTTTAAAATATTTGTTTATTTTTGCACACACTAAGTTTGATAGTATCTCATTGTTCAGTGCATTCCAGCTGTCTCTTGATTTTATTAATGACAGAAAAATCTGTTCTTGTCTATATCTTTCTGTTTCTTCACGTGTTCAGGCCCAGTCTCATGGCATTTAATATCCCTCTTTCCTTGGTGCTTGATTGTAAATTTTTTGCAGCAAATAGTGCAAAAGAAACTATTTCTGTCCTTATTGATGCATCAAACTATTTCTATCCTTATTGATGCATCGGAACTCTCTGATCCATTTCAGGTCAAATTTAGTTTTCCTATGAGCATGTGCTTTAGACTTTTCTTTTTTCAGAGCCATTTCGTTCCATGCCAAAAGGCCCACACATCGCTAGAGTTATCAAAGTTCACTATTTCTGTCCTTATTGATGCATTGGAACTCTCTGATCCATTTCAGGTCAAATTTAGTTTTCCTATGAGCATGTGCTTTAGACTTTTCTTTTTTCAGAGCCATTTTGTTCCATGCCAAAAAACCCACACATCGCTAGAGTTATCAAAGTTCATTTGTTGCTATTCTTGTGCCATTTAGCACTTGACTGGCAAGTGTTTATTGTAACAAAACAAAAAACAATAACAAAACAAAAAGGCCTAAAAGTGTGACATTTGGGTATTGCGTGAGGGACTGTCCCACAAATCACGTGACACTTGGAGGGTATATTATTGTTGTGACATGTGTATGACCTCCATACACATATCACAAACATTTATATATGTGATTTCTAACAAATTATAATGCTAAAATTTTATACATCTAGACCCCACTATATGTTATGGATACATTCTTAAAAAATGTGACTCATACTAAAACAATATAAACTGAAATGTAATTTCTATATGAAATCATTTAAATATGGAAAATAGGAAATTAGCACTACTATTTTCAGCAAATAGAAAATATGCAAGGGGCATTCCAGTCTTGTAGCACACCTATTTCATACTGGGAGAAATAATTGAATGATGCATTGTGTGCTGCTACTAAGGAAGCATCCATAAACTACGTCAGGCTGTTAGAGAAGGAAAAGAGAGGAAAAGATTTGTGATGATAAATGATGTATGGGAGAATGACGTTAAGTAAATTTAAAAAAAAATAAAAAATAGAATTTTACATCTTACATTTATTTATAAAATATAAAATGTTTATGCTTAATTGTTAAAAAAATAAAGATTGTAATATAATACATTTGGAGATATATTGGTATAAATAAAAGATATATATCTAAGATATTTAGTTGTTTAAAGATTTATAAAAATTAAGAAATATATGTAACCAAGTAATAATATAAAGCAGGTGTGTCAAACTCATTTTAATTCAAGGGCCATTTAATGAGCCTGTAAGATTGTCACAGGCCACATCATATTTTTTTTTTTTAAATCACATTTTAGGATTTAGAAATATAGATAGGATAATTAAAAACATTCTGTAATGAAATGAATATATTACAAAAATATATAATTACTACATAATTGCTTTTAATATCCATAACTATTTACATTTTTTAAATAAGTTAAAAACACAAAAAATAAATCTTTAACAAGCCTGTTAGTGCGTCCTTTATAGAGGTCCTTCAAAGAGGGATTGTTTGGAACTTGATTATTGAATTTGGATATCCAAAAAAATACAGGTTCTTATTTATGACTTTTTGTTTTTCGCAGGGCTGAGGAGTCAGTGTCGGTGTTGGCAGTTTTAGGAGGCTTCGGTGTCGGTGTTGGCAATAATTTTCTCATTCTTCATAATTTATTGGTTTTAAATTTAAAAAATGTATTAAATAATTATTTTCTTTTTCAGATGAATAAATAATTTTTCAGTAATAAATATTGAATAAAAATGTGTTCTAAATAATTTGTGTAGGTTTATTGTCAGAGGAGTCGATGTCAGCAAAATAAAATACATAGATGTCTGTGTCGGCACATTTTCCTGCCAACACCCCAGCCCTGATTTTTGGTAAGAAATTTTGCACAAAACAATTAGTCCTTGCAGGAAAGCACTTAGTTTGTGTCACCAATCTGAAAGTCATCTGTATGTATATGTCTGATAAGGCCAATCAAAAAAACTTGTACAATTACATTTCATTAAAATCAGACTGGTGTATCATAGTATATGACATAGCTATGAAGCAAGAGTTACTTCCTATTATCTCATGACATATTGTTCTTATTTTCACTTTAGTTAAGAATGTTAGGGGCTACAAAAAATCACATCGAGAGCTGCATGCAGCCCACGGGCTACCAGTTTGATACCCCTGATGTAAAGTAATTCCTGTTTTCTCCTATTTTATATACCAGTATATATATATTTTTATTTTTATTTTCATATAAAATTAGAAGGAGGATACTCTTTTATTTAAGTAGAAGGGGAGGGGCTCTTCAAATTTGTGACATAATGGTCAGAGGTATCAAACTGGATGTGACGAAAAATGATGGAGGAGAAGGAGGGATCAAAAAGTGTTTAAAACAGTGTGACATAGTTTATGGATGCTCCATAAAGGAAGAAGAGTATTCCCCATGGTGAAAGAATAAAAGAGTAACTATGCATACTTATCTTCTGCTAGCTGCCATTTCTATGATTTAAAGCCAAGTTAAGTAATAAACACTGTAGATTCAATAAATTAAATAAGAAAATAGTGTAATTAGATAAAAATTTATTTATTTTAATTTAAATGTAACTGTTTATCTGTTAAATTTTCATTATGCAGCACTGATGTATTTTGCTGCAATAAAATAAAACTCAGGAATACAATTTTATCAGTTTCTTAAAGATTGTGAATATCAAGATAAATAGATTTCATTTGTATTTATATATTGCAGCATCAGAAATACATATGAACAAATGTAACAGAGCAATAACCAAATCATGCAATGTGAGTGAGCAATGTTGCTACCAATAGAAAAATGATTCATGAAATGATGCAAATAAGGAATTTTACAATTCAAAAACATAATGTTTCTGAACAAGCTTATAGGACCTTAAGTAAGCTTGTTCAGATTTTATTTTATTTGATTTGGGACCTAGTTGTCAATTTGATAATGTTTCTTAATTATTTTACAATGCAACCTTAGAAAAAATGCAAATTGAAATGACACAAAGTGGGGTGTGAGTATATATGACAATAGATATACTGTATATTCATGCAGATTTTTTTAACTTTAAATTTTTTAATAATATTACTAAAAACAATAAATATTTTAATGCAAATTGTTTTGTGAAACTAAATTTATCCTTTTGATATGAATAATTATAATAAATTTGATAATAAAAAGATATATTTATTTGATTTATTAAATTTGAAATCTATAAATTATATTATTTAAGTATTGTATATTATTTAGTGATTAATTCATTATAACAAAAACAATTCTTTTTATGAAAAATATTTCATATGTAAGTTATTTATTAAAAATAATTAGAACTGATTTTGTAATTATAAAATTGGTTGAAAAATAAAAATTCAAATTATGTTAATTAAATAATTGTTTTGAAGAGAACCAACTATAGTAATTAGTTTTCTAAGCAAAAACTTTCATTATGGGCTTATAATATTTGTATCTAGAAGAATGTGGTCTAAAAGATGCGAAATTAACATTAAATAAGTTCATGATAATACTTTTGTGTAAATTTTTGAATAAAACTTAATTTCATTTTAGTGCCATATGTTAATAGTTATAGTATAATGATTTATTAGAAAACTGATTTCAGGAATCACTGTTTCACAACCAAAAACTTTAATTTTTTGTCATGTCTTATAGAATGATAAGTGGACAAATTTTTAAATGATATCATAACTAGAGATTACTATATAGTAGTCCTTAACATATGATTCCACTAGTAAGCTCGCTGATTGATCAATGTACCCTATATCATAAATTCCATGTGTAATGGTCTAATATATCAGCAATGTCTATTTTATGTCTAGTTCTTTTGCTTTATGTTTATTAAGTTTAATACAATGATGTATAGTATTATAGTGAATAATTGTAATGGGCAATTTATTAATGTATGACATTTCTAATTTGTTCAAATTATTCACTGAAGGCTGATTCAAATTAAACCCTGTTGTGAAGTGAGGACTATCTGAGCTGATATTCTCTACCAATGACAGACCTATCAGGAAGGACTAAAGAAGTTCTATTCACAAGCATTTAAAAGTGTTTAATATTTTATTTAATCTAGAAAACTGAATTGCTAGATGGGTTTAATAAAATATAAATATGAAAGATATGCATTAATTAATTAATGCAGTACACAATGATTCAATGTACAATTAAATTTTTAACAGCCTAAAATATATAAATACATTACAAAAAAAACAAGTATTTTTTTGGAAAAATCAATTTTTTCCCATGTCTTTAACTTATAGTATATGCAAATATATATCATAGTTTTCATGCTCACTATGTTTGTTTTTAACTGAATACGATATTAATCTTCAGATATCTTTGATTATCACAATTTATAATTGTAAAAAAAATTTTTTTATGAACATTAATAAGGTCAAGAATCCAAGGAAAGCAATATTTGTGATTATCAAACTTGGAGCTTTAAACGAATTGAAGAGGACAGTAATCAAGATCAGATATGTCTTAATTGTTGGTAATGAAGTCAATTTAAACATCTAATACTAACATAATTATAAAAAAAATTTGTATTTCTTTCTTTAATGTTAAATTTTGTCTTCTCACAAATTATTTATTTTTATTATATATACAGTAATTGATATATAATCCATCATTAATCCTTGAATGGTATGTAAGTAGAGTGATCATGTGTCCCAGATTTTCTAAGATAATCCCTGATTTTGGTACATTGTCCCATTTTAGTACGTCTCAAAAAGCATCCAGTCCTATTTTTAAGATGGAAGTTTTTATTTTTTGACTTTTGTACACACAAAATCTGTTCATTTGGTAACAATGTTTGAAGTGCAGGTTCAAATCATATATCAAATCAACATTGTTAAGTTCATGCTGACACCTGACAATACTGCAACAGCCTCAAACTCAATGTTCATGGATGCATGTGACTCAATGTGACTTTTATTGTAGCCAATGCCACATTTATTATAATTTTGAAAAGTATATAAAAGATATTCAGAAAAATAAAAAAATTGCAACTGCTTTTCATGAAATATCTAAAACCAATAAATTGTTTTTATAAATTGAAATTTGGTAAAACAGAATTTTTTCAATGAGAAACTTCCATTTTTAAAATTATCATTTATGAATTGCTTTATAATTTTTAGCATGAATTGAGAAAACAAATGATAGTTAACATAATCAACTCTTTAGATCATTTGATTACCTTATGTAAGTACTCCCAACCAACCAAAATGTGTAAAGTGTATTTTACTGTTACAGTTCAATATGTTATGGCTTTTAGGTATTGCAATTAAATTTAAGAAGTGTTATTATTGATGTACTGTTAATTAATAAAACATGTTAAAATTTTGCTTCCAGTTGAATTATTTTCCCTGTGCTGGACTGGTGTGATTAGAAAACGGCCAGCCTATATATAAGAAAAGCTATTATTTAAATATTTTAAATAAAGTTTGAGTGCAGCTGTTTTAAAAGTAAATAAGCATGCATTCTTTCAACCTATATTATTCAATATTCTCTCAAATGGGTAAATTTGTCCGACTGTAGTTTAAAAATCAAGACTGTAGAAATCAGTTAATTGTAATGATGTCTGCTTCTGATATATTAAGTTCATTGCACATCTGATCAAGCATTTGTATATTTTTTAAAATAGTTTTTAAATAAAACTTGTAATCTAATTTCTATTATCTGTTGACTAAACTTTATAAATTTATTTAAGAATAATTTATTATAGTAGAAATATATCTTATAAATAAAGAACATTTAAAAATTTGATATTAATTTAAGAAACTTTATCTAATGAAGATTGAAATTCCTTTTTCTTCATATTTACTTTGGGAGTAATCTATTCAAAGAAAAATCTTGGAGTAAATATGTAGGCATTATATAACATATTAAGCAAACATATCAATAATCAATATCAAGAAAAACACATATCAATAAAACAAAATGAAATCAACTCAATCATCTTATTTGTACAAAGAACATACAAAAATTATATATTATATCATAAATAATGATTTAAGATATTGAATTTTTATACTTTTAAAATTATTTGTTTGCATTTATTTTTCAATGCAACCCTTAATGTGCCAAATTATATAAATTACATTTGAACTTTGTCTATTTTAGATAATTGATGCTGGTTTCCTCAATCCTAATCATTTTATGCTAATAAAGATCAAGGAATACTTGTACGATCCTATGTATTCACTATTAAAATTAAATTATGCTACCTAACAGATGAAAAAGCAATATCTAAATTAACAACTTAGAAATTTGAAGTAATAATGAAAAATTAGTAATTGATATAATATCTATCATAGACTGATCATGTATAAAAAAAAAAGTTGTGCCTACTTGAAGATTAACAGAACCAAAAACAGTTCAAATTAGAAAACTTGGCAATAGCATTATGAGACAATTATCCATTATCAAATATCATAAGTAATCATAATAGAAAAAAAATAAATCTGTGTGCATATAAAATTGAGGCAAAATTAAATTATTAATCAAATTAAAAATCTCAGGACAGCTACTTTTATAAGAAAATAAGAGGTTTATGAGAATAATAAGTGTGAATGATAGTACAAGGAATCACAAGCACTTAAAGCAGGAAAAATACACTATTTTATTATTAGATACACAGGGTGAAGAAAAACTTTGTTGTAAAATTTTGTATACTGATAGAGGGCCTTGAAACAAGTCAAAAATGTCTAATGAACATATGGTCTAAATGACACTGTTTTCAAGTTATAACTCTTTAAAGCTAGCCAATCACCATCGAGTACACAAAGCATCATTATGCATCACTCGCTTTCTTACTACCCAGTAGTAAATAGGAGAGCAACGCATCTTGGCAACACTATGCGTCGTGATGCTTTATGTACTCGATGGTGATTGGCTAGCTTTAAAGGATTATTACTCAAAAATGGTGCCATTTAGATCATATGTTCATTAGACATTTTTGACTTGTTTCGAGGTCCCCTATCAGTACACAATTTTTATGATAAAGTTTTTTCATCCCCTGTATAATAAAATAGTGAATTTTTCCTGATTTAAGTGCTTGTGATTCCTTGTATTCCTAGAAGCAGCAGAACTTGGTAGTTTATAATTATGTGAATGATAATGATATATTCCTTAATTATTAAAAGTTCATAATTAATAAAGATATTAAACTTTATATTAAATACTTGATATAACATCTTAATACCTAATAATTCCTAAAAATATTTCAATTACTTATTCAACAAATCTATTTGTTTAATTGAATTAATACATAATAACAAGCTTGAATATTGAACCAAAAAATTTATTATTATAAAGCTTGTTAGTGCGTGATATAATTTGTTTCCCTGAACCAGGATTTTGTTCATGATGTTTAATTGAATTGAAACAAATCTATAATATTGAATATATTTCTTTATAGAGTGTTGTTATTTTTATTAGTATTTTTCACAATGTATTTTACAATTGTAATAAAATATATTTTAAATTTATATTTTAAGTTATTGTTCATGAAAATGCATTTTTTTTATTTTTTATTATTATTGTTTATAACAATTGATGATGGACAATTATCCAAAAACATCATCATCAAATTTAAATTGCAAAGTAGCATTATTGAAAAGAAAATGCTTAATTTAAAGTGCTTTATACTATTATAATAGTTTATCATGAAGAAGTAATATTATTCTTATTTTTATAATTATGGCATTCTAACAGATATAGATAAAATAGCAAATGATTTTTTTTGGGAATTGGCAACAAATCAGAATTTTTTGCATTAAAATTAAATGGGAATTTCATTTTCGATTTATGAATTCAACTTTATAAAGAAGTTTTATAAAACAAGTCATAATTCTGGTCTCATAAATCAAGACATAATTATTTTACTGAATAGTAATATTCTATTTAGAAATGTTACATGAAGTATCACAATTTTATTTTAAATATTTAGAATGAAAGATAAGAAAATGATGATAATCTTGATTTCAGAATATTGGTTTGAAGGTTATACAGTTTTGTTCTCTAATTGTACAGAAAAATAAAAACCTAAAGATTCTAACTTTTTAAATAGTTTAAGATAATCTATTGATTGTTTATCTGAAAATTATAGAAGAAATTATATTATAAAAATTTTAGAAGAAATTAATGGAAAATAAAATTATAATAAAATCATTCATATACTAACTAAATTAAGGTAAGCAAAGAGACAAATTTATGCTCTTTTGAATATTAAAATTTGTTTTATTCACTTGGTTCTTTTTATAAGGATAAAAAATAGCTTATTTCTGCTAAATTAAAAGTGTCATAAAAGCTTCACTGGTTTGAAACAAAACTTTTATAAATTAGTTAAAATTATATTACAGATACTTTTAATAAATTTTTAATTTCATTTTAAAATATTACAAACTGATAAATGCAATAATTAAGAATGAAATCATTTCATTTTATTTGATTTTTCCATAAAATATGAAAACTCATCTAATTCTGCTAAAAATCTTACATATTAAACTGTTAAAATATTAATAAAATTATTACAATGAAGCTTCTACCTGAAAACTTTATTAAATTATTTTTAATCTTTTAAGAAAATTTTATATCATTCATTCATTTTAATGGCAGATCCATGGGTCCTATAGATGCTTTAGCCTCCACCAAAATTGGCAAAATATTTATATATATATTTTTTTCAATAATTAAAAAAAAAATAAAATAATATAAAAAAAAAATATTTTTAAAATAAAAAAAAAAAAAAAAAATTATAAATTTAAAATAATAAAAAAGATTGAACTGCTAGTCAAATCTAATAACTAAAATATAAATTTACATTTAAATGTAATAAAGTTTGCTTTTAATGATATTTTATTTCTTTTAGTCCTCTAAAATGTTTTCTTGATCTGAAGTTTGTTCATATGCAATAATATAAAATATTCTATTTAAAAATAAACAAAATATTTTTATCATTTCTCTTTTTAAATTTCTTTAAAAATTTGTTTTATCAGAAAATGCTGTTTTTTAACTTTAGATATTTTTTACTAATATGATAATGATTTTGTTTATTTCTTCAAAAACAAATTTAAAAAATTTTAGTAGTATATATATTTTTGTCTACATTTTAAATTGTACATTACCTTAACATTATAACAACATATACAATTAAAAGAAAAAGTGTTTGATATATCTGTCCTCTTTCAACTTGCTAGTGTTTACAGCAAATGCCAAATCAAAGTTCAAATTTATTGAAAATCAAAAATAATCCAGTAAAACTTTCAACTTGAAATAAAATATAAAGATTGTTCATTTTTTTGCAATTTATTTTTAACAAATGATAATTTATGCACAGAGCCAGATTTGCATTTTTGGGGGCCCTAGGACGAGCAAGGCTTTGGGGCCTCTAAGAATTCAAATCAGCTACATCTAATTTAAAGGCTCCTTATAACTTATAAAGAACCTTTAAAATTTTACTTTTTATCTAGCACTTTAATAAAAACCCATTTTTTCTTATTAAAAGTTTATAAAAGTTGAAAACTGATTGATAGTTTTGGGGCCCCTAGAACGTGGCCTCGTCAGTCTATTGGTAAATCCGACCCTGTTTATGCATTAAACAAACAGATCTCAAATTTCATATAAGATAAGATAAAATATAAAATTGAAAAATACCAAAAACCAAAACAAAAAAAATCCTGTTAATTGGTTCAGAGTATAAGTACAAATTATTATATCATACAAATCATTTATAAACTGATTAAAAGATTGTAAGACGAAAATGAAATATTAAATAAATCTAGCATTAGTGACAAAACTTATAGGATTAATTAGTGGTGAAAAATAGTGTATTTGTTATGTTATTATTCAAACAGCTTTTAATACAATCTTCAGAATCTAATTCTGATAACCTTTTAGAAAATTCTAATGAAATAAACAATGAATTTAAATATACTATATTATAACTATAAATATAACTAAATATACTATATTATTTATTCATTATATATATAATATACTATATATAA
>AYEL01071447.1:0-83626 GCA_000484575.1 Olivierus martensii
TATATAATATACTATATATAATAAATAAATAATGAATTTATATAATGTATACGTTCATGTATAAGCCAATCCTTCTTAATTCAGAAGTCTGAAAATAGATAAAAATATGAAATTTATATATAAGCCAATCCTAAACATTCAAAAGTTACAACAATCTGACATTCATTGAAATAAATCAATAATTTCCTTTATAATTTAAAAAATTTTCCAAATCCAGTTTATTATTAGAATAAATAAGGCCATTTTGACAAAATTCCAGACATAAAACATTGAAATCTCACAGTGAGATACAAAGAAAAAACTGGATATAGACCAGGGCATGATTGTGTTGCATTGCATCCAATTGTGTTTCTCTACAATATGATTTTATTGGAGTGTTTATTCAACAGAAAAGATCAAAGAAATACTAAAATATTTCATCATTTTCAAATCTCAACAAAAATATTTAACAAAGTTTAAATGATAAAAAATCAGAACCAAAATATGCAATGGAATTTTGCTGCAACTGATGGGAGTGGATAGCAAACCAGCACACTTACAATTGTTGAAAGCATAAATCTGATGTCCAAAATCAGTTGCAAAATAATTAGATTTTTTAAAAATATTTAAATATGTATTTTTTAAATGATCAAAACTATCTGAAAATGCACAAATTATTGATCAAAAATATCAGAGATCACTGTATCCATTTAATATTAACTGATGATATGTATATTAGTGACAGCTATGTTTATTTGTTAAAAAAGATTATCTACACATTCCCAATCTTATTTATGAAGGTCCCAGTAAATTAATATTTTTCAATTTATTTAAATATGATCATTCACCTACATCTGAATATTTTTAATAATATGGTCAAGAAGAAACAAGCTTCACTTCACTTTTAGAATGTCTATTTTTTCTTAATTATATTATTAAAAATATGCAACTGGATATGCCATATTTATTTTTAGAAATAAATAATTTAACTGCTAAATTAGGACATATTACCAGCACAAAGAGGATGCAATGCAACAACCCTATATATTTTCCATCTTATTTGTACAGTATCCAATATTTAAATATCTAAGAAATATTAATTTATGTACAGTAATATAAATCTATATATTTAACAAATATATTATAATAATAATAATAATAATCAGTAAGATGATGATTTCTATCAGGGATAAATATGGCAAATCACATGGATGACAAATCTTACAATCTTCAGTAGTCAAAAAATTTTCCAAATTTGACTATTCTGTGTGTAAGCTATCTTCAAAATTTTTTTTGAAAAAATTTCTGAACTTATACATGAGTATATACAGTAATTAAATTCCATGCAGAAAAAAAAACGTAAGTTGGGGGATATATATATATTCCCAACTTACGTGGCTTTGACTTATGTGATTTCAGAGATATACAAATACTTAAGTCTTTTAATTTTTATTAAATTTCCACAAAACACTAATGAAAAATTCATTAAACAACTTACATTTTTACAAAAAGATCACTTATGGCCTTAAATTTTCTTATGTATGGTTAGACTCATAAATTTCATTTGACCATTCTATCTGATAATGCACTTATTTGTGTATATTGAAATTAAATATGGTGCGACTTACACAGAATTTTTTTGGACAAGTTAACTGTGTAAGTTGGGACCTGTATATATATTATATATATATATATATTACATACATATACTATGTAGTATATATATATATATATGTATGTATATACTATGTATGTAATATTACAGGAAACTACTTGTTTTACAATCTTTAAACCAATTATAAGACAAACAGCTCTACTAGCAAGTACAAAGTTATTTATTATGGTATAACGTTTTCGGATCTTTTCTCGATCCCTCTTCAGTACCATTCATTCACTTATAAACCATAATTAAGGGAACATTATAAAAATGTTCTCTTAAATATGGTTTATAAGTGAACGAATGGTACTGAAGAGGGATCGAGAAAAGATCCGAAACATTATACCCGTAATAAATAACTTTGTACTTGCTAGTAGAGCTGTTTGTCTTATAATTATAACTATGTATGTATATATGTAGTATGCATAGGCTATATATGTATACTATATATCAGCGCTTCTCAAACTTTTTTCATTACGAGATTTTTCGTGATCCCAGGTATTAAATATGAAATAAAACATACAAGTACCTTTTTCGTGACCCCAGGTATTAAATATGAAATAAAACATACAAGTACATGCGATCCCAGGTATTAAATATGAAATAAAACATACAAGTATATAAATCATTTCCCAGATATTAAATATGAAATAAAACATACAAGTACATAAATCATTTACACACATATTAAGATGAACACAATCAGGCAACTACATTGAAAATACATATGTTGTCAATTAAAATGAACACAATCAACCAACTACACTGAAAATTCATACGTTAAATATTGGGCGTTTGTGAAATTCAGCCAACTACACTGAAAATACATATGTTGTCGTACGTTAAATATTGGCCAACCAACCACACCGAAAATTCATATGTTGTCATACGTTAAATATTGGAGACAACTACACTGAAAATTCATAAGCTATCATACGTTAAATATTGGGCATTTGTGAAATTACATATAAACTGAAACTACACTGAAAATACATATGTTGTCATACGTTAAATATTGGGCGTTAGTCACACCGAAAATTCATATGTTGTCATACGTTTAATATTGGGCGTTTGTGAAAACACTGAAAATTCATATGTTGCCATGCGTTAAATATTGGGCATTTGTGAAATTACATATAAACTGAAATTCAAGGTTTGCATTTAATTTTTGCAATCCCCAGCATTTCGCTTTGTGACCCATAGTTTGAGAAGCGCTGCTATATATGTAGTATACATATGTATATATATATATATATACACACCAGTATGTTGTTTCTCTAATCTGTATCTAGAAATGAATAATTGCTCTTTAATATACATGTATCTCAACTATACTATAGGTAAATTAGCATTGATCTAGTATAAAGTTTTTGACAATTGATCTTTTGGAATTTTTCTTGCAGTAGTACTATTCATTCAAGTACTTTTGAGAATTATATCAACTGGCAGATAACTGATCTAATAAAAAATTGTATATCTTTGCTATACAGGGTGATTCAAAAGATTGGGAAAAAATTAAAGGAGCATGTACAGGGGCAATTATAAGCAAAAGTTCTTGGGGTCATTATTTGATTTGGGGCTTTGTTAAAAAGTTATAACACCTGTAAGTTTTCTGGCATGGTATGTGGAATGCTGGGGGATTTTTGAGAGATTGCCTCAGAGTTTCATTCGACTATGTAAAATCGTGCGTAGGCACCATATGATTGTATCCATGCCAACGTAACCTTTGCATAATAAATGTTGCCAACCTTAAGGGTATTTCATCAATCTGTTATCAGACTCTCAGTAGTAGAGTTAGTCTAAAAACGGTTGTGACTTGGCTTACTTTCAGCATTTTACAGATGTTTTAACACAGAGAAAATGATGTCACAAAATTTTCAGGTGCTATATCATTTTAATGAAGCCCCAAATTAAAAAATGAACCTAAGAAATTTTGCTTAGAATTGCCTCCTGTACATACTCTTTCAATTTTTCCCCAACCTTCTGAATCACCCTGTATATTCAATTTATAATTTATTTTTATGTTCAAATGTATTCTTGTGATTAGGTTTCATTATTACAAAATTTTTATTTTTCCTGGCATAATCAATTGTTTTCTGATATTGCAAAATTATCTTCATATATTTAATACTGGATATCTTCTGATATCTATAATCAACAGTTTTAATTAGCAAACTAATCGTAACTTAATTAGCAAACTAACTATATTCATTTTATATACAGGTAGTCCTCAATTTACTATGACTCGACAAACAATGATTCGCACTTATGATGGTCAAAAATTATTACTAAAAATATTTGAATTCAACTTTGCCCTTGCATACATACATATATCACTTTGCTTTTGTACACACATCACAGCATCGCCATTAGTTGGCAAACAAAACCTTATTATTGTATCTTGTCGTAACTCTGTCAAGTTCTTAATACTATTGATCAAAATTCCAGTGTAAAAAAGGCAAAGCCTTAAGTTTAACCGTTTTAAGTTAAACAGAAACCTAATTTTTAAAAATATTAAAACAGAAAACAAACAAATTCAGAATTAAAAAATTCCTCGACTTATGTCAGAATCGACTTACAACAGAGACAATGGAACGGAACCCCTTGTAAGTCAAGGACTATCTGTATGTAGATTTCTTTTTAGTGCATATTCAGTAATTACCATTTTCACTGGATCAATTAAGACTAGATCAATAAATATCTCAAATATATTGTTGAAATATTTAACAATATTTAATATCTGTATATTATAATATATATGATTAATTAATATGGTATTAAGAATAAATTAAAATTATTGGTAAATTGGGTTTACAATAATCTTAAATTATTATAACTAGAAATTTATAGTTTGATTAAAATTGCATTATATTACTTTAAATAAACTTTTATAAAAACCAAAACAAATATAAATGAAGTTTTTTATTTTTGATTTATAATATAATGCAATATTTAAAAACTGATTAATTTTATCAAAAATACTCCCTTCTTAAAATTGCTTTTAAATCCTTAATAATGAAAATAATATGTAAGTCAAAAATAGGCAGATGAACATATTTAGTTATAAGTGATTATCTTTGTGTACTTAATCATTATACATAAAGCTGTAATTAAAGTACATCTGTTTTTTCCTTTTTAGAAATGTATTCTGATTTATGGCATTTTTTATAAAGATACAGATAAATGAGTATTGAGATGACAGACAGATAAATCTTTTGTCAAGCTTTATACAAAATTCTTATTAGGAGCAATAAAAATTCAATTAACATTCATTTTTGTTGTACAATTATTGCCAGTAATAATTCATTCTATTTTTAGATATGTGCTTTTTATAAGAAAAAAATGTTTAAAGATACTTCCATGCTGTATAATTAATCATATAGAACATATATGTACGGTATATAGATTTTAAAAATAAAAAATAAACTTTGGTTGAGAAATTTTTCGTTATGAGCAAGTAGAAATTTCATAAAAGAAAAAAAATTTTACATAGAGTATCTATAAGTTGAGATTTTTCCTCATAAATTAATCAATAGTTTTTTATCAGATCTAAATGAATAAAAGCAATACTTAAAAAAATGATTAGAGGCTAAATCATCTGAACAATTCATTAAGTCAGTAATTCAAAATAGTAAAAAATGTAGCATTATTGAAATATAATTCATATGAGCTTGATTAAAGAATCAATAATTGCTGATATCTTTACAATATATAACTATTTCAAAGTAATTCTATATAACAATAAATTTTTAATATTTGATCTCATTATTGTCAATCTTTCTTTTTTAGTTATTTTAATATAATTATTATTTATACAATAATTAGTGCCTACATGTAATATAATCAAAATAAACATACAATATATTTTTAGTAATATACTGTGTTTTTATAAAATTATCAATAGGCCCTTATAGCTGATTTTTTTGCAATAAAAATTTTAGAATATACCGTAATATTTTTTTGAATATGATAAATAATAGTTAAAATATAAAGAATTTTTAAGGAGGGAAAAAATATAGGGAAGTTAACCTGGGGAAAAAAAGGATTGTTTAAAATGTTAATATTCTCCAAAGTTTGATTCTTGAGATATTTATCAGATGGAAAAAATAACCAGACAATATCACTGTTATGAAATATAATTAAAATGATTATAATATTTTTCACATGCAGAAAACAGTTTCAGAGATATTAACATTTTATAAAACTTCGAATTACCATTCCTGTTTCAAATTGTTGCCATCTTGTAACAAAAGCACTTATATCAAGTTCAAAATTAGCACCTTACACATAAGGAATGATTCCCTAAAATTTGAATTCTCTGCAATATTTGGTTCTCCAGATATCTTATGGACAGACAAAAAACAAAGTGAATACAAACAGCAAAATGCTTGTAAAAAATGGGTTAAAAATTATATATCATTAATTTTTTTTAGAATTTAAATTCATTATATAGATTTTCTGATTGGTTTTATCATTGGTTATGACTATGATTGAGCCGCTTTTAAAGTGATCAAGATTAATATTTTTGGCAGCAGTTAAAAAGTATCATTGAATTATTGGGAACTTTCATATAAATATATGAGTTCGAACAGATATCTGTTACAAATATTATTGGATATCCAGTAAAAGAAATATAGATAAATCTGAAACTGTAGAAGTCAATGGACTATTGACCTTCACATAAAATTTCAGCAAGATCAGATCACTTTTATGAAACTTATATCTTGGATGAATATGTGGACAGATAAATTCAACCACTGTTAAACATTTAGGGCGTAAAATGAAATCATTGATAGCAAAAAATAAAAAAATTATAAAAAAAATAAAAAATGTTTTTCATTATAGGCAAAACTGAAAATATGTTGATAGAAAAATACTAATAAGAAAGGCCAATAATAAATATATGTAAAAAATATATAAAATATATTGATATTGTATATAATTTTAACGCATAAATTTCAATTAATATTTTCTTTATTATTTTTGTAGGCAAATTAAATTAATCTGTGAAACTTCAATTATGCAAGAAATAAGATTTATAGGAAAATATCGAAATTTTTATATATTTTATCAGGAACATTGGATTTGAAATGAAAATTAACAGAAAAATGAAGAATTAGTTCATTAAAATGAATAACATTATCAAATGTATATTCAGTTGCTGAAAACAGAAATGGATAGAACTGATACTAGATGGGCTTCAAGAGTATCCATTCCGATAGAAGGACATAATGAAAATCTAGAAAAGACTACAATCAAGCCTGTATTGAAACCATTATTAAATTCTCTAAAGTTGCTTGCATTAAAACTAGATTCCACATCAAGATCAAAGTTCAGTTATATAATAAATACTATTGCTATTCTACGCCTATTAGCACAAACAATTGGATTTATAAAACTAACAAAACTCAGTTTAAATTTATGGTTTGGTGTGTTTTCCGAATCGTTTTTTACTTTAGTAGTTTTGGGTTCTTATATGCACTTCATCTCTAATCGGCAGTTCATTTGGATGCTTTTTAAAGATATTTTTAGTCAGCATTACGATCTTCTTCATCCCGACTACGTTTCCATACGTAAAAAGTTATTAAAATTAACGATAATCATTTGGGGTTTTGCTGTAGCATTAATGATCACTGCCTGTAAAGCTATTTCAAATTTTGTTCATTATGGATCAACCAGTTGCTTCTATTACATGAATATAACAGTGGATGAATTACATGGAATATATGCTGTAGGTGTTACTATTGATTTAATATTTTATGTTTATTGGTTTCTGATAGGTAGGGCTCATTTTTGTTTAGTATTTATATCGTTATGTATCATTTTAACAAGGCTATTCGATAGAAATCAAAAGAAATTAGACGGTTGTTTCTCTAATAAATCTCAAGCTATTAAAGCGATGGAAGAATATTTGAAACTTTATTTTAATTTAAAACGAATAACGGAAAAAATCGAAATGCTTTATTCCTCTCTTATATTTTGGTGGTGCGGAACGTTTCTGTTTGATACAGTATTTAATATCTATGGTTTAATTTTACAAGTTAAATGGTCATGTTCGGATTTTGTTCCTTTTATAATGGTGAAGACAGTATTTGACTTGGCTCAGTTTTCGGTTTTAACTATAGTTGCTGGGAATATTACAATTACTGCTCAAGCAGGAAATTCGAAAGCTTGTAAACTTTTTAAAGAAATAAGTTTTTGCCCATCAAAGCAAGATATCTTTCAGAATTTGGTTATTATTATGACTGATCGTTCGGCAGAGATTACTGCTTGGAAAGCTTTTGTGTTGAAAAGAGGTTTAATTTTAACGATGATAAGTATTGTCACAACTTATTTAATTATATTAGTACAGAATAAGTCTTATTAAAAGTGTTATAATTCTATGCATTTTAAAAATTCTTAGTAATTCAAAAATTAAATTATTAATTTGGAAATTTATTTAGATATATTTTAATTGTATTATTATTTATCGAAAATTTAAATATTTTATTGCTGTAAGAATGTCTGATCTCAAGCGGATATGAATTACAAAAAGATATTGAAAAAATATCATATTTATACTGTAGATTATTAGACAGATAAGAAATGCTTTCTCAGACTTAAAGAAAAGTTGGTGTCTATTTATTAATTTTAATAAAAATAATTTTATAATATATAAATAAATAATTAATTTTATTCTTTTAAAAATAAGACAGATTATTTTTTTATAATATTTAAGATAATTAATGAGTCGCTCTTTAAATAAGTCTGGAGACAATCCAGATTCTTTTCTAGTTATTATAATAAATGCTGCTGTTAATTTCAGTCAATTTTCCGAAGGAAAAGGATTATCATGCTTATCTATCTGTTTGGTGTCTTCCTGTTTGATTAATAAATTTTGAATTAATTATTAGATTTCATTTAATTAGATAGGGATGTTTCCCATTAAAGGTTACATCGATTTGGTATTTTTTAACCTTGCATTTAGAAATGACAGATGTTCAAAGTTCTGAGTTTTCTTCTAAATAGTTATTGAACTAATTGGTAATTTTTATTGCATTTAACAAAGAAGAATTTCCTTTGAAAATAATTTTGATGACATATTTTAATCCTAAATCTTTAATCATTTCAAAATAACGGACATATTCGGAAAGTATTGATTATTTCTTTCAAGAATTGCTTTTTCTATGATTCTTCTTTATTTTACTGTCATGATGATGATAATGGTTAACAATTATAAAATACAATATGATTTTTTTGGGTATATAGTTATAAATAATCAAATAATGAAAAGAAATAAAGTGATATAAATTAAGATTATTAAAATGTAAGGACTGCCAAGGAAATCCTGCAAAATCAATGAGATTAATCCAGCAATATTTCAGTTTTAAAGAAGTTCTATTTTAATGTAGCACTGATATTATAATACTGTTTATATGCTTGATCAAAACTAAAATTTTGATGATAAAAATTATCCTAAATCTTTAATCATTTGAAAATAACGGACATATTCGGAAAGTATTGATTATTTCTTTCAACAATTGCTTTTTCTATGATTCTTCTTTATTTTACTGTCATGATGATGATGATGGTTAACAATTATAAAATACAGTATGATTTTTTTGGGTATATAGTTATAAATAATCAAATAATGAAAAGAAATAAAGTGATATAAATTAAGATGATTAAAATGTAAGGTCTGCCAAGGAAATCCTGCAAAATCAATGAGATTAATCCAGCAAAATTTCAGTTTTAAAGAAGTTCTATTTTAATGTAACACTGATATTATAATACTGTTTATATGCTTGATCAAAACTAAAATTTTGATGATAAAAATTTTTAAAATTAAATATATAAAATTAAATGAAATTATTAAAATATTAATTTTAATTTTATTATTTATTAAATGATTCACGTAAACATAACCATAACCATTTAATGATTCTGAGATATTGGAATGATCAAATATGTCAGAATATCTCAATAATGCCTTCCAATATCTCAGAATAATGCGTTTCTATTAAGAAACGATTGATAATTGTATATAGTTATGACTATTAAATTATTATTATGCTATATACCCGAGAAAAACAAATAATAGGCGATATTTGAATAAGTTTGCTGATTTAGATAATGAAAGATAAATCAATTTCGTATTAATATTTTTTCTCATTCTAGATAAAATTATCGTTACACAATAAAAGTTTTCTCTATTCCGTACGCGAATTAAGTCAAAATGCGAATTGTGTTGTCTCATTTGAGTAAAAATGTAATTATTACTAATGTATTGCATTTAAAAATTACTACTATTGAAACAAACAATTCTGGAAAGAAATAATCGCCTATTTTTCGAACATGTTCGGTATTTTGGAATGATTAAAGATGCCGGATTAAAATATATTTCATCAAAGCCAGTTCAATATCATAAATTATTTTTTTATTGAATATGATTAAAATCTATCAGATTTCACGATAGTAATTGAAAGAAAACTTCAAAAGTTTAAATATTCATCATTTTAAAACGGATTAAATTCAGGATTATTTAACGTAAATGATCTGTCTCAGCTCTTGAATTTAATAGAAATCAATCAAATCGTTCAAAAATTATTATAAAGATAGCTCCGAAGTTTGAACATCGACATTTTAAATAATTGAAGATTATAAGTTTATCGATGTCTTTAAAGCAATCTTTAATGACCTCACCTTTCTATTAAATATTATAAAAAATATATTAATTCGTTCAAGTTATATTAAGAACTATTTCAGAACTCCGAATATATGCAATTTTTTAATTGGAACTAGAGTTGAAAAATATGACATCGAGTACACCTTTAATGAAACATCACTATGAATTTAATGAACTATATGCTACTTAATTAAAAAGTTATTGGCGAGGTATACTATATGAACTATTCCATTCTGAATATCTTTCTGAAAGAAAAATAGCATGATGATCTTATAAGACTTTCCCTTAAAAAATAATTTAAAAAATATACATAAAAAATTATTTAACATATTATAAATTCCATTTAATTCTCAACACATCCCGATATTTTATGATAGTGTTGTCTATATTTCTGAATAATAAATAATATAGAATATTATTTATTAATTTTTCTTTTAAAACATTATATGCATTCTGTTGATTCTTTCAATTAAAATCTCTTTTTCTTATTGTTGAAAATAAATTCTCATAATAGCACTATAAAAGTAAGATAATTCAGTGCAAAAATTAAAATAATTTGATAACTTTTCATGCTTTGGCATACAGAATTTATCTCTATATATATGATATACTCGAAAATTTATTGGTTTTTTCTAATTTTCTTATATTTTGTAAATTACCTAAAAATATTCTAATATAAACTAATCCCTAATTGCAGATAAACGATGGACGAGGTTTCTAAAATATCAGAAATATATTAAAAAAAATTATTGAATATAAATTTATTTTATAATAAAAAGATTTTA
This sequence comes from Olivierus martensii, assembly GCA_000484575.1. Taxonomy (NCBI): domain Eukaryota; kingdom Metazoa; phylum Arthropoda; class Arachnida; order Scorpiones; family Buthidae; genus Olivierus; species Olivierus martensii. Next base: position 11,087 of record AYEL01071447.1, read on the forward strand.
TAATATTTCAGTGCCATCTAATTGGGATAAGATTTTTTTAAAGAAGAGATGTAAAATGAGTGTACTTAGTGCATTATAATTTATTTAATATATTTTTAAACTCTTAATTAGTGATATAATAATTTTTTCAAATGCTTTATCTATAAACGACCATGTGTATTTCATGATTCCTATACATTTTTATATAGTAATACATATTTTTTCTTCTAGTTGAAAACTTCTCTCTCAGTTATTTTGATATTTTCTTAAAGAAAGATGATTTTTACATAATGAGAAAAATTATTTGAAAATTTAATTCATATCTAGATCACATTATTTCTTAAAAGAGATTATATTTAATTTTCTTGTTTTAAAAGGCTATTGAATTTTTTAAAATTATTTATATGTATCAGTTATCCACAAAAAAATTTAGAGCAAAAAAAAATTATTCAGCATTCAAATTTTATACTGTATAATCATTCCTTTTTATCCAAGGATACAAATTTTAGTTCATTCATGTATTCCCTGTATTCTTTTTATATATTGGAGTCAATACGAAATTTTAAAAATTGTATACATTCGAAATTGTATTTTTTGCTCATTAAAGATATTATACATTATTCTTTGAAGCAGTATTCTTTTGTAAGAATTTTGTAAAAAATGGCTATATTATTATTTATCATCAGTAAAAGTTTTACCTGTATTTTCATAAAGTACTAGTGAAAGTAATCGGTTTTGCTTAACGAAAATTTTTGATTTTCAAATTATTGTATCAATTGAGATGGAATTAAGTCATCTCAACAAAACAAACATATTAGAAAATAATATTTGTCTAGACACATACACACACATAAAGACTTATATTTTATCATCATAGTTTAATTTCATGAAAATATTTTGTTAGTGCAGTTAAACTGTAAACCGATTAAATTAAAAGTATTATTATTAAAGCTATCTATATTTGTGTACTTATGTATAACTTAAATATTGAATTAAATTTAAACTAACTAAACAATTAAAAACAGTTACTTTTGTATAATTAAATTATTGAATTGAATTATTGGTATGCAAGCAAATGGTTGAAAATAGGCTACTGTATTAATTTTTTTCATAATAAAATTGATCATAGTGCTCAATGGATACTGACTGAACCATAAAATATAAAAGTCAGTTAACTATTATATTTATTATATATACAGTATAAGAAGAAAATAATTTTATAAACATTAATTTAGATCAGGGGTCTCCAAACTACGGCCTGCGGACCAGATGCAGCCCGCGATATGATTTTATCCGACCCGCCAATTGGACTAATTTTTCATTAAGAATCTGCAAAAAAAAAATAACACAGGGTGTTGATAGATTTCAAATGCATTAATTAAAATTGTGTTCAAAATATATTCCCGAATAGTAAAATGTAACTGTAATCGAAGCTACGATCTTCCTACTGTAAAAGGTCGGTTAAATGGACTAACGAAGAAGAAAATTTAAAAGAATTCAAAACGAAATAAAAAAGTTACATCTGAATGGATGTAACTTTTTTATTTCCTTATATCTGCTTCTTTATTATATTGTTTTTTTTTTTTTGCTTTCAATAAAAGTCATATATCTAGTTCTAGAGTTTTTTTTTTGTTTTTTTGCTACGGACCGCAGAACAATGCTGAAGTACCCAATGTGGCCGTCACCGCGAAAAGTTTGGAGACCCCTGATTTAGATTACTAATATAGTAGATTCCCGAATAATCGAGATATCAGGGAAATTAATTTACCCGGAAAACCGATCCCTGGATAATCCTCACAATATTTAGAACAATCAGAATTATAGACAATAGGCATTTAATATTAAAAAGAAATGAATAAATTGCATATATATTCAAATGTTCTGTTATTTATTAAAAAAGGAAACTAGATAATTGTTTATTTGCAGCAAGAAATTATTGAAATACTATATTTGTAATTTTAATTTAATTCTAATTTTGATCATTAATTATCTAAGATGTAGTAAAGAAAATCTTTCAGATATCGCATCTAAGATCGCATCATCGATAATTAAACATACATCTGGATTGAGAGTTACCATAATCCCGATTAATCTCAATCGGGATAATCTAATCTAGATAATCGGGAGTCTACTGCATCTTTTCATAATAAAAATTAAAGACCAAATAAAAAATGTAAAAAAATCAAAAAATGTAAAAAAGATATCGCAGATAATCAGAAGTGTACTGTATATTTTTATAATAAAAATTAAGGAACAAATAAAAAAAATGTAAAAAATGTAAAAAATTAAAAAAAATGTAAGTTTATAAAATATCAAGAATAAAAACATGCTGTATTTATGAAAGTAATCGATGCTCTAACAAATTTATTCGTGATGTACAAAAACACTAAAAACAAAAGTTTTTTTTAATAATCAATTAAAATTTGTTAATTACAATACTGATAACCACAGTCACAAAATTTCAATCTTCATGAACTTTATTGTAATCGTCATAACCAAGACATGGATTCGTTTTTTAGCTTACCAATAAACTAAAAAAAATATTACATACCTTGATTATGACGAGATGAATGAAATTAATACATACATAATTATAAATAAATAAAATAAATCAAAATATAATTATTGTAATTTTTTGATCGCTTTCATAAAAATACTGATTAGAATTTTTCATATTAATACAATAATAAATTATCAAATCAACAATTATAGAAATAATATATATTTTTATTGATATATTTTACTTATATACTTGTATTATATTTGAAGTAATTATATTAAAATATTTTCATATAATGATAACAGTTTCCTCATAAATTTAATCAGATTCAAAGTGAAATTCAATTATTAGATTTAGCAATATATTTTCAGTAACAAAATATAAAAGAGGGTAAATATGGATGTCCATACTTACCCTCTTTTGTATTTTGCATAATACCAATCTTGTTTATATGATATAAGATTATAATCAATGCTTCTTAATCTGTTATTTTTATATTTCAATTGTTGTTATCAATGATAACTATCAAATGAAATCATATTAAGATTAGTTGCTATATAAAAATATATTAAAAATTTTGTTCTAATAAAATGAATAAATATATTCTGTAACTGAGATGGCATTGAATTGAATACAAGTACTGTATTCATTAAATTATTATTTATTATAATATTATCTATAATAAGTGAGTTCAAAAAACTCACTTATTTAAAAAAAAAAATGTAAATGGCAGCAAATAAAATTAGACTACATTTAATATTATGCAGCAGTATTTCTCAAACTTAATCTCTCTGTGGGCTCCTTTTCATAGAAAAAGAAAATCATGGACCTCTAGTATTGAATTATTTCTTGGTATATACAAACATAATGGATTTAAACATATCTAATGGATATAAACTATTAAATTTATAAATTAATTAAAACCATTAAAATCAAATAATTTATAACCCAAATAAATAATTATAGTATATGGAATATATTGATTAGATTCTAATCTAATCAATATTTTCCACATACAGCAGTTATGTATAAGGTTTATAAATGTTTTAATTTAAGATTATTATTGAAATGATTTATTTTTTTATATTTTGTAAAAAGCTTAGTACTCCTGGGAATCCACTAATTACACTTTGAGAAACGCTTTTATAACGTGTATTTAAAATAATATTTTCCTACGGGTAGTCAACAAGAAAATATTATTAGACTAATATAAATATAACTTATTTAAAAATAAATAAACGGTACATAAAATTTGAATAGTTTACGCAAAATCAATTAAATAACGTGCTAAAATAACGGCAGTTTCAACAAGTATATTTACATGCTTGTTTAATATATGCCAATAGTTTATTGTTTTTCTCTTTATAGACAACTGAATTGGAAATAGAGAATTGAAGTTAAACATATAACATTTCTATCTCCCGTGTAAATAATATAAAAGTATTTTTGTTTAGAAAATTACTATAAAAATTTCACTTTTATTTCATAAAGTTCAGTCATAGTTTTGCCTGACTATTGAACCATTCAACCGCTATAAATCAACACTTCTTATGATTAATATTCCTTCAAACTTCCTTGTAAATAATTTATAAAATCATCTTAATTCTATAGCAATATACAATATAGGTATAATATTTATTTTATGCGATATAATTTTCAGTTTTGGAAATTTATACTTCAACTGATAATTCAACTCATTCATTAAATATTCAATATTTTTAAACTTTACTAATTACAGTATTTTAAATCCTAAAATATAGTATAAAATTATTAAAATTTTAAAAATAGATCTTAATATTTAGTAAAGAAAATAAATATTTTTAGACATAAATAGAAATTAATCAATAATTAATCAATATTGATCGAAGGTATATTATTGATAGAATTACATCATTAACGCAGCAAATTCTCTCTTAGACTAAAACATTTCAGAAGGTAAGAAGCGAATTTATTTTTATAAGATATGTACAGTACATTTATTTTTATTGTTATTCCAACATAAAAAAATTAATTCATTCATTCATTTTACCATATTTATTTTTTAAAAATGTGTTTTACCGATATGTCATAAATGTAAGAAATCAATACACAAATTCCAATTAATATTTAAATTTATTATTTTTATAGACAAATTAAATTAATCTATGAAACTTCAGTTATGTCAAGAAATAAGATTTATAGGAAAATATATAAAAATTTCAAATTTTTATATATTTTTCCGGAAATGTTGGATCTGAAATAGAAATTAAAAGAAAAATGAAGACTAAGTTCGAACTGAACTAAAATGAATATTATTAAATATATTTTCAATTGTTGAGATCAGAAATGGATAGATCTGAAAATAGATGGGCTGTAAACATGTCCATTCCGATAGAAGGACATAATGAAAATCTAGAAAAAACTACAATCAACTCTGTATTGAAACCATTATTAAATTCTCTAAAGATGTTTAGATTGAAACTAGATTCCACGTCAAAATCAAAGCACAGTTATATAATAAATACTATTGTTGTACTACGGTTATTAGCACAAACAATTGGATTAGTAGTATTAACAAAACTTGATTTAAATTTGTGGTTTGGTGTATTTTCCGAATCATTTTTTACTTTAGTAGTTTTGGGTTCTTATATGCACTTCATCTACAATCGACAGTCCATTTGGATGCTTCTTAAGGATATTTTTAGTCAACATCACGATCTTCTTCATCCCGACTATGTTTCCATACGTAAAATGTTATTAAAATTAACGATAATCATTTGGGGTTTTGCTGTAGCATTAATGATCACTGTCTGTAAAGCTGTTTTAAATTTTGTTCATTATGGATCAACCAGATGTTTCTATCACATGAATATAACAGTGGACGAATTACATGGCATATTTGTTGTAGGTTTTACTTTAGATTCAGTATTTTATGTTTATTGGTTTTTTATAGGTAGGGCAAATTTTTGTTTAGTATTTATATCGTTATGTATCATTTTAACCAGATTATTCGACAGAAATCAAAAGAAATTAGAAAATTGTTTCTCTAATAAATCTCAAGCTATTAAAGCGATGGAAGAATATCTGAAACGTTATTTTGACTTGAAAGAAATAACGGAAAAAATCGAAATGCTTTATTCCACTCTTACATTTTTGTGGTGCGGAACATTTGTGTTTGATACAGTATTTAATATCTATGGTTTAATTTTACAAGTTCAATGGTCATGTTCGGATTTTGTTCCTTTTATAATAGTGAAGACAGTATTTGACTTGGCTCAGTTTTCGGTTTTAACTATAGTTGCTGGGAATATTACAATTACTGCTCAAGCAGGAAATTCGAAAGCTTGTAAACTTTTTAAAGAAATAAGTTTTTGCCCATCAAAGCAAGATATCTTTCAGAATTTAATGATTGTTATGACTGATCGTTCGGCAGAGATTACTGCTTGGAAAAGCTTTGCATTGAAAAGAGGTTTAATTTTAACGATGATAAGTATTGTCACAACTTATTTAATTATACTAGTACAGAATAAGTCTTATTAAAAGTGTTATAATTCTATGCATTTAATAAATTTTTCTTTGTAATTTAAAAATTAAATTATTAAATTTAGCGATTTATTTAGATTTTTAATTATTTTATTAAGTTATTAAAACATTTTATAGCTGCAAGGTTGGAGGTAAGAAAAGCCATATTAGTTTTGCGTTAATTTTGTTTCTTGAGAGAAATTTGTTTCGTGTAAATATTATAATTTTAAGATTTAAAATATTAAATTTAAACTGTTTTAAAATTAGAGACTATTTTAGTTTTAATAATTTAAATGGAATGTTATTATTTCAATGAAGCAAATATGATATCTCTCTTCACATTAAATTCAACTACAAATGGCATATCAAAACGTCAAGGTCATTTATTCTAATAAGACTCCAACCATAAAACATTTTGTACTTTTTTTTTGTCTTATCATAAATCATATTAAACATTCTCTTAAGTATTGGTGTATTCGGTTAAACATCAAATGCTGCATTTAGGACAAGTTTCTTTATAATTGTTTAATGATGTTTCTAGTATTATAAGTCAAGGTGATCCATTCCTTGTCCTTCTTTTAAATGTAAATTTTAAAAATTATGGAAACCATAACTAAGAACACAGTTCTTTTAATTAAATGTATAGATATCATAGATGAAAAGTCAGAAATGAAATAATGTTTTAATCTTTTGATACAGAATTTATAAAATTTGAATTTATTTTTATGTACTTGAATTTTGTTTTTAATAAAATTTAATAAAAAAGTTAAATTTCTATTTTATAGATATTTTTCAAATACAGTAGTGCACTTAATTAAAAAGAAATTTTACTTAACCTGTAGATCTATATAAATTAAAAAAAAATTTCGATTGTTTGTTTTTAAAATATAATAAACATTATTCTAAGACAAAAGAAATGAAAATTAACTTTTCATTTCAAACGTCTTTACCTTGCACTAAATAAATAACAATACTAATAAAAATAATGTTTTTCTCACGACTTAAAGTAAATAGGTTAACATGACATTATTCTTTACTAACCAGTACCCACGCAAATTGCACTTGTTTATTCCGGTTCTATTTTGTTGGTCATTTTTCCCAAGCTAATTATTAATTACATAAGTGGCGAGTTAGAGATTTAAAGATGTAAATCGTTTTGTTTTTCATCTCTTCTCACAACTGTAAACATTTATGTTAATTAAAAAAAACGCTGCTTTCTAACATATCAACAGGAAACGTAATATGTTCTAAATTAGTACAAGGTCGTATCGAGTATGTTGACTGTTTGTAAAGTAACTTAATACTGAAGTTATTTATAAATTTACCATATTAATTTTTCATGAATATTTATAGGCGTCGAATTTGATTAACATATGGTAGAAGAATACAGTTTTAATCAATTTTGGCATTTAATTAAAATTTTTATTTACGATTTCATTTACCAGTTATTTAATTAAAATGAGATTAAAGAATGTGGAAAGCCTGACGCGACTTTTAATTTTATCTTAGTATCATTGAACCAACAATAAAATTATTTATCCCAAGCTTCTAGCAAATAAAACAAAAAAAAAAAAGAAGTTGCAATCGCTTGACTTGCACTAAAGTACTAGATAGGGAAAATAGCGACACTCTGCCTTGTTTGTGCAAAGAACAGTTTTGTCATCTGCTAGTAAAACAATAAATTGACATATTTAAATCATTTACGTGCATTTTTTGGACTTACCAGTTAGATTTAAAATTTCGCTATCACCTATTATTTTTATTATTATTAATTTCTTTATTTTATTTAACTTTATTTATTTATTAATTTTAATGCTCTATGCAAGAAGAGCATTAATATAGCAGAACAATGTTGTAACCATCGTTGAAAAAATTATATATTAGAAAATTATACTTTACATACATATATATATTATTTATTTATTTTGTATATTAGAACATTAGTATACATAACATAATGTTTTAACAGATCATTACCATGTTCTACATATTAATGCTGTATGTTAAGGTATGGTCTTGGATATGGTACAGTACTTTCTCATTTTAATATTATTTTTAAAAGGGTATACTTTAAAGTTTGTAGTGAATGGATTATACGGCTTGTAATTCTATTGAAATTTTGTTATAATTGTATATCTTTAGACATGCACAACATTAAAAATTATAGAAGCCGATGATAGATTTTTGAAATGCGAAATGTATACTTCAACATGGATATTAGTATATCTTAAACATGCCTACATATAGGCTATAGTTGTTTTATAAAATGTATAGCTTATTGATAAATTAATTTTTTTTGTAAAAGTACAATTTAAATTTAATGTATATACAAAAATATTTTATTTCATAATAAAAATAATGAATATAATATTAGAAAACAGAAATAGTCTTTACATATCCAAATGCTTTAAATCAACGAACTAAGTATTTTTGGCTAAAAAGGAAATGCTTTATAAAGAATTTTTTATTAAGGATATACCACTGGAATATACATAATCAATAATTTGTTTAATCAAGAGTAAATTATACAAGCCTAAATTACATAATTAAATTTAAAATCTATAAGAAGTTTTATTTAAAAACTATCGACGGAAATATTATTGATAATATCACTTTGATCAAGGGATTGCACTTGTTTATCCATGTTCAATTATATTTTACCTTTATTTTATTTAGTATATTAATTTTCGAAATTAATATTTCTTTCGCTCTTTCTATTAATTTATCTTTACATTCCACTGCACAACAGCCCGTCATATCGATAAAAAGTTACGATATTTATACTCAATTGACTATTTAGGATGCGCTTATATACAACAGAACTGGTTTCTTTGCACAAAATTGGCGGAAAGAAGGTCATGTGATACTGAGCAGCCTATAGGACCGCTACATTGTCGGAAAATGCACAGGAAAAGTGTTGCTACTTTCCCTATCTACTTTAACTTGCACGAAGTGCATCTTAATAAATGAATATTATGCGGAATTAATTTGTTTTTTAGCATATAAATTTCAGTACTGTAACATTATTTATTTTAGATTTTATAGTATTCAATAATAGAAAAAAATTATAAGAAATATTAATTTTTATTAAGAAGAGATTTTTGCATTTAGCAGATAATTTATTAATTATTATCAATTTTTTTTTAATTTGATTACTTATTAAAAAATTAATAAAATTTTCACTTTTGAGTTGTGTATTCTCATATCAATGTGCAACATACAAAGCGAAACTTGACATATTTCTAGTTGATTAAAAATTGGTCTAGGCCTATATTATGAACTGAACTGCATAATTAAGCAATGACATCACTATGCATGCCGTTGGCTAGATCAGAGACTGTAATTAGATTATAATGGAACGAAAATAGATATTAACAGCAGAATTTTGAGATACTGTAAAAAACGCGATGAGGCACAATTGTTTTTTCTAAGAAAATAAAATATTCAAATAATTTTCAAATAATAAGCTAAATACAATTATTAAAATACTTTGATACTGTATAGATTTATAATCTTTAATGTCTCATTTAATAACTAAATTATAATTTATTTTTATTTTGTTTTGGAACGTATTCCCCTTCTACGTTATCAGTATTAGAAATTACTTATTCACATTCCTAAACAGAAGTAATATTTTCACACTTATTACCTCTTTACTATATTTTAAATTTAAGCGCATTTAATATTTATAATGTTCCTTAAAATATTATTTTGTTGAATACAGTAATTATATTCTGATTAAGTTTAATACTTAATTTAAACGAATTCTTCAAGATTAATTTTATTCTATCAATAGCATATTAGAGACTCAAATTGACAGATAGAATATTGTATACCAAAGAGGAAGCAACTACATATAAAATTTAAAAACATGTTGAAATATGATTTAAAGACATTCGTAAGAAAAATCTCAAATTTCTCCAAAAAACGGATTTTATCGACAGTATCAATAAAAGCCCTCAATCCTGGAGTGATTTTTATTTGGACAGTGATATGATATCTTAATTAAAAGATAAACTGACCAAGCCAAATTAAACCATCACAAACTTTCAAACAGATCAAGATTCCTCAGCCATAAAAGTTATCATGGCTGAGAAATCTTAGAAGTTATAATGACTGTGACAATATTCATGATTTTGATGGCCAGGGAGGTATTTAAAATATTTAGCAACCAGTACGGAAATATATATTATTGAATTTGTAAATATAAAACCATTGCACAAAAATTATCTTATACTAGTAATTAGACTTACTGTTTTACACAAAAATTAAAACACATTAACAACGAAATCAAATAAAAATAAACTGTTTTTAGCAATAGCGATTACATAATTTGAGAATAATGGTAATCTAGTGATTCTCTAAAGAATATCACACAACATTGTCATGTTTGAAATAGTCAGTATATTAAAAGTGATAAAGAAATTTAGTTGCGAATGCAATATTATGAGTTTATGACAACATTTCTATTAATTAATTTTACTGTTTTTATAATTATTATCGTACTGTTTAACAACCGATTCGGATGATCGGTACGTACCAGCTGATATTAGCATTCAAGATGTCTATTTGGATAATAAAATATCACTTGCAAAAATAAAATGGAATCTAAAATTAAAAAGTAACTGAATAAAGTCACTACCAGTTTGTCTGAATTATCTAAAATTTTCTAAATAATCCAACAGTAACTAAGGAATTGTTAGTTACTCGTCCTGGATATTTATCAATGAATGACGTATCAGACAATACAAATATGTTATATATCGATTCAGACAACAATTATTTACAAAAATGGCAATAAGCGTGACATTTCGTTTCCAGAGATATTGGAAACACTTCGTCTCTTGGTTTAAATTATCTCTGCTGCAGGAGGGACGTGTAGCAAAAGTGCAAATATTCAAATGATTTCAAGTAATTAACCAAATGAATTATCACCTCTAAACTTATGGAATATTTTTTATAAAAATTATATAATTCTATAATGCATATTTCTATTAAAATATAATTTTGTATTTATTGTAAATTGAAAAATATTTTTTATTCACGAATTTCATTTAAAGCGGAAATAACTTTACAATTTAATTAGCATTTAACTATTTCGCAATTAATTAAATTTGAAGAATTGTTATTAATAATTTAGTATTAGTAAATTTGGTTATTTTCAGAAATAAAATTTTTGCTCTCTTCTCTTATAAAGATCATAAAAAATTATTTTCGATAAAGATATTTTCTATTGAAAATATCTTTTTCGAACATTTAACTATTTCGGGATTAATTAAATCTGAAGAATTGTTATTAATAATTTAGTATTAGTAAATTTGGTTATTTTCAGAAATAAAAAATTTTTTGCTCTCTTCTCTTGTAAAGATCATAAAAAATTATTTTCGATAAAGATATTTTCTATTGAAAATATCTTTATCGAATAATTCTTTTCTCTTATATAGATATTTTCAATAGAAAATATCTTTATAAGAGAATTTTTTCCGAATATATAAATTAAATACAACAATAATAATAATTGGATAGAATTAAAACAATGATGATAACACTTCTAATTCAGCATATATTTTAAAATCAAATTAAAAAATTAGAAAATAACTGAATAAATTTTGTAAATTTTCATATATAGCCTACAAGAAGTTTTAAAAGGAATAATTAATTAAAATAGTATATTAATTAATCAATCAAAAAAATCATATTTTTGTGAATTTCTTTCTGGAAATATTTTCTTAATAAAAGTAAGTTTAATAAAATTTTAATACTATTTATTAAAACAATTAAAATGGTTTTCAAATATTTCATAAAAAAACATGATTTTTTCTGAATATTTCTATATGTTTGTTTATGGTAATTGTTACTGCTCTTGGAATTATAATAAATATGGCATGGGTCGCAAACTGAGATATATTGGGCTTTAGTTTCAGACTGTTGCATTACACAAAAAATATTGCAGTCTTTAATTTATTTTTCGTTGGTATTGGAATTTTCATTATCTAGATTATATTGGGCTTTAGTTTCAGACTGTTGCATTACACAAAAAAATATTGCAGTCTTTAATTTATTTTTCGTTGGTATTGGAATTTTCATTATCTAGATGTAGTGATCCATAAAAATATTTCATTATAATTTTATCTCTGACCATCAATCTAGATATGATAATAAATTAAAAAATTTAATAAAAGTAATCTTGAGTTTGCGTGCCAAAGAAGCTTAATGAGAATAACGCAAATATTGTATTTTTATTTGGAGTATATATATAATTATTGCGATTTAAGACAATAAGATACGATTAAAAACGAAAAAAAAAGACTATAAGGATATAATAGAAGAGTATTGAAAGTACCATTAATATGGAAACAAAAAACATTCTTTCGAACTATAAAATTAATTTATTTCATTCCATTATTTTTGTATAATGGAATACAACAAACTTTTATATTCTGGATAATTTAAGAGTAAAATAGAATATTGAAGATGGCTGAATAAACCGAAAACGTTTTTATTAATCAAGGTAATTAAAAATTTTTCCTGCTTAAATGCTGTATTGATGTTAATAACTTGAAAAACTAAAGCGAAGTTCTTAGTCTTAAAATAAATATGGATATTATTGAATTTAGATTATGATCTAGTAAATATAAATTTAAACTGCTTTAATATCCATAACTACGAATAAATTATGACAACTTATGATATAGAATTTGTAAGAAATTTCTATTAAATTTTTTAGATTATCAGAATTTTCAAATGTTTAATTAAAAAATAAATTATATTGAATATATCTATTAGAAAAGCAAAAATTAAATTAATTTTCTCGGACATCGAGAGAAAATTAATATTTTATATATCTATAATGCAAAAATGTAATGACATAAAAACATGTTTCTTCATTTTAAATACTTCGTCCATATTTGATAACAAATATAAAAGAGATAAAATTTCAGATGTCTGTCCAAATTTGAAAAAATCATATTCTGTTTCCTTCAGGATCACAACGTAAAAAAAGGAGGAAAACTTAAAGAAATATCAATTTCATTATTTTCATTGCTTTTTAAAATGTTAAAATTTATTTCTGATTTTGAAAAATTTTGAAGATATATATTTTTTTATGTATACACTTGCTCAAAGATGTTTATAATAAAGTTTCTTTTATTAGAATCTCCTGGAGATTTTTCATTATACAACATAATAAATATACGAAATTACAGAAAAAGGAAATGTATAAATCCAGGACAGGATTAAGACCCTTTGGAATCCGTAGGCACAAAATGTTTTTAAATTAACAGTATTATAAATTGTTCAATAATTTTTAACCTGTTTTTGGGACCCTTAATTATCGGAGTTTCAAGAACGTGCTACTGCGGCTGTTGAATAATCTAGCCCCATATAAATCTACACTTCTATTTTTGAAAAATTAAGCCATATTTACTTTAAAATTGACTGAAATTAATGATATAAATAAAATAAATTATTTTTATCGTATTACCTTTTCGTTATCTGTTATGAGAAAAAGTATAATGATGATAAGAAAAACTGTCATTCATACAAAGGCGACATTTAAATGTTTTATTATAAATAATGGAATGATACGAATATATATTAATATTATAATTAAAATTTAATAATTATAGATCATATTCTTTGTTTAATCAATCCGAAATGAAGTTAGAATTTAATAATGACGAAATAAAATTCCTGTACAATATAAATAAATAAACAATATTAACTGATAGGATCTTTCTGAAATAGGCTTAATTTCAGAGATTGGATCAGAAATTTTATTATTATTATATAAAAATAAATATGCTTATATACTTTAATCATATTATACATACAGACATAAATTATATCTTTAATTAGATAAGAATAAATTATTCAGGAAAAAATTCTTGAAGCATTTATAAAATTTATATAATAAGAATTTGAAAATTATGCAATTATTAATTAAATGTTTAGAAATTTACTTAATAATGTAGAATAAATATTTATATATAATACAAATACTGCACTACATTATTCGAGCACTAGCTAATTTAGTAGAATTTTGTTTATAAATAAGAATTATACTGAACTTATATGTAATATGCATAGTCATTCTATATATTTCTCATAATAAAATGAAAATTTAATAGGCCTATTTATACAAAGCGTCATTATTTTCTGAAGATATCTGCTGTTTTGGAATTGTCAAAAAATTAAAATGAAAACTTAATATTTATACAAAGCGTCATTATTTTCTGAAGATATCTGCTGTTTTGGAATTGTCAAAAATGCGGAATTAAAATTATATCATCATAGTTAGCTTCAATATATGACTTCTTTACGTTATTTCATAGAAATATACAGTATTAAATAGTTTAAAAGTTATTAGATAAAAATCTTAGAAGTTTGAATGCAAGTCATTTTTATAAAAATAAAACTACAGGGATAATTAATCTTATTTCAAGTTAATTTTTAATGACGTAACTTTCTATTAAATTTCACAAAAATCAATCGAATACAATAGTTCAAAAATTATTATGGAAAATCTGTGAATGTCCACTATTTTTAATGATTGAAACTAAATTACGAATTAATGTACCGTCAAGGCTATCTTCTATGACTTGACTTTTCTGTAAAATTTCACAAAAATCGTTTTAATTAATTAATTGAAAAATTATTAAGATGATTGCTAGCTGATAATGATCCACAATAAGGGTTTCGAACGTTTTATTGGTAGTAAAACTGTGAAAGTATATAACATATTCTATAACAGAGCTTTATATTTTGTATTATTAAAAAGATATTTCAAAAGTTTGAATCTTGCTGTTTTCAAACGATTGAAGCTGAAGGGTTAAAAGATCTAAAATCGAAAACATCTTTAATAGTAAAATAGTCCTACCGAATTTAATCAAAATCTGCTAATTGATTCAAAAGTTATTAGTAAGAACATATAGAGAGCATGATGATCTTATAAGCTTCATTTTTCTCTATCAATTTAATTGATATATAAATTTTAATATCAGTGTACATATTTTTCTTAATGATATAACAAAGCTCAATTCTCATCTTCATCGTATTTTGACTAAGAATCTTATTAATTTAAAATAATTAAAAGTTTTAAAAGTTAGTCTAATGATTTTTTAATAAAAAATATTGAAAATTGTTAAATTATCACGCTGTTCAGTTCAATTGCAGCTCTTTAATGTTGATATGTAATGAATTTGTTATATTATACGGTTCGAGTTGCTTTTGATCAAATGTGTTTCAATAAATATTTTCTATTTCTGAAAAATTCGATGTATCAATTTACTTGTAATCCGTTTATAATGCATATTAACAACAAAACTTTATTTAAAATGATTTAGTAGAATTAAAATTTCGATGAAATTGCAGAATTTCATCTTTCAAATATGAATGGAATTGGAACCGTGTATTAATATCCTATTTAATAACGGTTGAATAAAAGTGAAATCCGTATTTTATAAATTTTGAAAAATGTGGAAAAATTAAATTTTCATATGATTTTTTTTTTTTTTCATTTTTCAACATATTACAAATTATTTATATAAATTATCAAAACAATTTTAATTGCATTACAAAATATAGGAATGAATGTTTTACACCACGTTTAAAAATTTAATCAATAATATGCCCAATATTGTAATCATAATAAATTCTTTATTCCTTTATTTTTAATCATTTCAATAAAAATTGATTTTCTATATTTAACTCTGCCATTATAAAGTCATATTTATAATGATTGAAACTAAGATTTAATCATCGATTTGATGAATATAAATCAATAATAAGCCTATTAAAAATTTGCCCGATAAAGTTGATAAAACATTATTGGAAATTAAATCGATATAATATTAAGATGTCAAAGAATTAGATCTTAAATTGTGTTAAATAACAACAACATTTACCTAATATTACATACGATCCAATTATAAGACTTAAATTTTTATTTTTATTTAAAATACTATAACCCAAAATTTAATGCTACTATAATCTAATATCGATTCAGGATTTTCTCTAATAAAAATATCCTGAATTCATATAAAACTTATGGATGAAAGGCTTTTCGTACTTAAAAGTTATGAATAAATGTAGCATTTCTCCTGCTAAAAAGTTTTTAGTATAGTTTATTTATGAAGTATGCACAGCATGGATAAAAAAATACTGTATGTGTAAAGAGTTTTTAAAATATTTAAAACTAAAATGTAAATACAGTAATACTTTATTTTTATATTTTTTATTGTTCCTCATGCACGAAACTTGCGTAAGTTAATGAACATTGTGCTAGCAAGATTTATAAAAAATTTGCGATCAGCAGCTGTTACTTTTATATACTGCATTGTAATTTTTAAGTGAGAGTTAAATGTAAAAATTTTCATTTGGAAATATTTTTGAAATTTGATGTAATTTTTAAAATCTACTAGGGGATTCTTCCATACTTTTAGCAGATCTGAATCTAGTAAGATCGCTTAACTTTAAATGCTTCTATCGGAAAAAAATCATCCTATTTATTAACTAATATAACAATACCGGTATGACCTGAACAGTTTTAGTATAGTTAAAGAAGATATCATCGTTTATCTCTTATTTATTATAATTATTTTATTTACAAGCATTTTTATAATGTATTTATATCCAATAACGCTATTATAATAAAATAAAAACTGATTAAAATTTCAAAAAAATTAAATGATGAGGTAAAACAATATTTGATTTCATATGCAAAATTGTTTTTTTTTTTTAATTGCATAATGAATAGTTTTTATAGCATTTACTTAAATTTAAAGCATCAGCGAGCTGTTATTGCTAGTGTTTTCTTTTTTTTAATAGTAGCTTTATACTATGGATGACGTCACATTCCTTCACTCAAACAGCTGAGATGGAGATCTCGCGATCTGTAACGCATGTACGTGACCTCACGAGATCAAGGATGGATAATGGCGACGAGACGCTCGGTCCTGAACAGTACCAAAGAAATTGCTTCTAATATTGCAGATATCGGTCGAGAACTGTTTGATGCTTGTAGGAACGGTGACGTCGGACGTGTGAAAAAACTTGTGACAATTCACAACGTTAATTCAAGAGATGCCACTGGAAGAAAATCCACGCCTTTGCATTTCGCTGCAGGTAAGCCTAAATATGGCGACTGAGTTCGAATCCTTTAAACGTTTACTTTTTGTTAATTAATAATTCAGATGCATATGCTATGATGCTATTCATTATTTGAAAACTTTATGTAAATGATATATGCAGATACGAAATGGTAATGATAATTTGTTGCTTGTCTTATTAGATTGACAAATATGACTTTGTCAATGGTAAACTTCCGGTCACGTGATTATTCCTTTCCGTAAACATTGGTTTTTCTCTTTAACTATTCGCATTTAATTGAAAAGCCATTCTTTAATTTTTAATTTAATTTTTTGCTACAGTTTGTAATAAACTTCAAAATTAAAATATGCTCAAAAACGATCTGTTTAAAATATAATCTGTTATTATATTGATCATTTATAGTGTTATTTTAATAAATTGTTTTACTTAACATAGGTGCTACATTTGTGATTGCTTATTTATTTAATATTTTTATTTTGATATAAATCAAATAATTTTATTTGTAAATAGAAAATCGTCGTTATTATTATAAAAAAGTTATTATATTTTTATTTATTCAAACAAACTATAAATAATTTAAAATTTTTAACACTGCTATTGTGTTATTTGTTGATCATTTATAAGTAATTTATTTGGTAATATAAGTGTAATAATAATATAATCCTGTTTTATTAATGCCTAAATATCAAAGATACTAAAACTTTTTTATTGATCAACTTTCTTTAATTAGAATAAAAATTTAATGGTATTTGCAATAAGTATGTATTTTGCTTGTTATATTATAAGCCCTAGTAATAAAACTAAAAGTCTAATAATCAAAAGTATACTATTGATCATCGGTACTATTTATTTTATTATTGAATATATTATAAGCACTTAAAATCCATAGATTATTTATTATTTCACTTGGAAAGCCAAAATTTTAACATGCATTTATCTTGTACCTGGTAAAATAAGCATTTATTGTTTAGAGATCAACTTTACAAGCCCTTTTTTCCACTCTGCTAATACTATGCTAATTTTTCGGTAGCATTATATTCTAAATCTTTCTTCATAATTTCTTATCAAGTTTGGCTTTTTTTTAATCTTGGTTTCATCAATAATCATTATTATTATTTCAAATAGATACTATTTTAGATTCTTATTTATATAATCAAATTATATTAATCTCTTCTCATTAATTTTTCTAATTATTGCCCTTTTCAAATATCTCTTATATATGCAATCTTTCATATCAGATGGATATTTTATTGCACCATATATCCATCTCATTAATCATTAAATAATTATTGCATTTCTGCCAAATCTAATCTTTACTTTTTATTTCTATTTGGTTTCCATTATTCATCTTCAGGTATCATAAGCTATCTAGATTTTTTCTGTAGAATCTTTCCTTCAACATTAATAACAGTTGATAGCCATATTTCCATTTCTCTTATCTCCATTTGTTCAACAAATTGCAGTTTTATTTTTATCATTTTGAAATTCTCTATTGTTTATATTATGCCCAAGCATTAGAAGGATCAACATGAGTTTAAATAGAACCAAAGTTTAATAATGATAGTGAATAAAGTGTTTTCATATAGCTGTCCATAATCAATATGCAGAGACGGATAAAATTCAAATATCACATTTGTCAACTCATAAGACTCTGCAATATGGAGAGTGGAGATTCATCTTAATTCAATATGGAGATTCATCTTAATTTTAGAATAATAAATTTAAAAGAAAATTTTAAAATTTTATTCTTAATATAGTGGAAATTTAAAATTCAATAAAAATAAAACCCAAAAACAATATAGAAAAATATAGGATTATTACTTTTATTAATTGATATTATTTAACTTTAGACTAAATAATACTAAAATATGATGATGTTGATTATCCCCTCAACATCATCATAATCATCATTTCTTTTAATAGTATCATTGTCACTCTCATACAATAAATAATCTTCAATGCCATTCATTGTATTACTTAAATTATAATTTTTTAAAGGGTTTGGCAATAATTTCAGTCTTAACATCATACCTTGTGCTATATTTTGTTACTTTCTACTTTTAAGATGCAGAACAATTTTTTAAGGTATTTATAACAAAAAAAGTGTATCTTATAAACTGACAAATATGACAATGAACAGAATATTAGAGAGAAAAATTATGCAATTAAACACAAGCATATTGATTATATATGTTTACAGATAAAGATTAAAATTTTAAATAAATATATAAATATATCCTTTTAATACTGCCCCATGTAGTCTGATTCAATATAGCACTATTTGTTTTAGAAGAAATTTTCTTTAAAAAAATTCCTAAAAAGTTTTTTAAGCCTTGAAAAATTCAGATCAAAGAGGGAGTGATTCTTTCTTTGGTATCTTCAAGAAAAAATATGTGCCATAATCAAAACCAACATTGAATGATGAGCACAGTTTGTTCCATTTTCTTGTCAAACTATCATCATTACCCATAATTCTGCAAAGTTTTCCCATGTTAGAGATTGCTTCATGTATTATTACTCAGTATATATTCAATGTATTTAATTTTTCTTCATATGACAATACAAAATATATTTATTAAATCACTTTATTAATTGTTCTGCTGTAAGTAATCCAATAAATTATTAATTTGTTTGTTGTAAGTAAATTTCTAACATGTTGGATATAAGACAATGTCAAAAATACATTTTCATTGTGACTGTGTTTAATAACCCTGTTTATAAGGTGTGTGAAAAAGTTCTCACCGTTTTCCAATAGATGGCTTGGATGTAAATGGTGACGCAATCTATCACAATGGAAGTGTCAATCTCTAAGCCTAACAATCTGTCAATAAGATTGCGTCAAAAAATTAGTGATTTTTTTCACTGTCATTTGCTGTTCACACATAAAAATGTCGAATTTTGAACCGAATAAGGGCCATTTGTGGGAAGCATTATTTTTTTACTTTCATTTAAAGAAAACTGCAGCTCAAGCACATGATATGCTTGTAGATACTTATGGTACGTATGTTCCTAGTGAAACAACGTGCCGTGATTGGTTTCGCTGTTTTAAAGATGGTGATTTCGAAGTTGAAGACCATAAACGCAGTGGTAGGCCAAAATTGTTCGAAGATGATGAGTTGGAGGCTTTGATCGACCAAGACCCAAGCCAAACCCAAGAAAAGCTCGCCAATTCATTGGGAGTAGATCGCACAACAATTGACAAGCGTTTGCATGCCATGGGTATGATTCAAAAAGAGGGACATTGGGTATCACACCAGCTGAAGTTGCATGATGTCGAATGGTGATTCATGACGTGCGAAATTTTGCTCCAACGTCAAAACAGAAAAGGTTTTTTGCACCATGTTGTTACTGGGGATAAAAAGTGGATCCACTTTAGTAATCCAAAATGCAAAAAAGTGTATGCCCGACGTGGAGAGTTCCCGTCGACCTCAACAGGCACGCCAAGATGGAACATCTATGGCGGTAAAGTGATGCTGTGTGTCTGGTGGGATAAGAAAGGTATTTTGTACTAAGCTTCTACAACCAGGGCACACAGTTAATGCTCAATTGTACGGACAACAATTGTTGCGTTTAAGGCAAGTGATTAAGGAAAAATGGCCAGAATACGCCAAATGACATGATAAGGTGATTTTCCAGCACGACAACGCACGGCCGCATGTGGCTAAGTCAGTCAAGGACATACTGCAGGCGCTTGGTTGGGATGTTTTACCTCATCTGCTGTATAGCCCAGATATTGCGCCGTCAGATTACTACCTCTTCCATTCGATGGCACATGGCCTGGCCGACCAGCACTTCTTGAATGACGCCGAAGTTTGAAAATGGGTTGACGAATGGATAGCCTCAAAAGATGAGGAGTTTTTTCGCAACGGCATTCAACAGTTACCTGAAAGATGGGCAAAAGTATTGGCCAGCGACGGACAATACTTTCATTGATGTATTTATTTTCATTCTTTTTTAAATAAAGACTCTTCTTTCGAAAAAAACAGCGAGAACTTTTTCACACACCTTATAGTTCTGATTCACCTATCATTTCTCTTTCTTGGAATGCATTTCCATATTAAATTGTGTATGCATGCAGTAGATACACATGTTATATAAATAAGTGTACAGATTAAATAACCTTTGTAACTTATACAGATTAAATACTGTATATGGTTTTTATTTAAAAACAAGAGATATATATATAAAATTGAAAAACAGTTACACTTCCAAAAATGACATAACTACCAATATTACTAGCACTATGGCAGGAAATTAATATATACACACAAAAAACTTAAATAAAACACAAATTAATCAAAAGGAAGAAGCACTTTCGATTTATTTTAAAATAAATCAAAAGCGCTTCTTCCTTTTGATTAATTTGTGTTTTATTTACATTTTTTGTGTGTATATATTAATTTCCTGCCATAGTGCTAGTAATATTGGTAGAAAGATATATTTAAGATTTTGAAATAAAATACTACTAGCATCAATATTTGTATGTTATATTGCTAATTTTTCATAGGCCTTTTGATGAGATTTTAGAGGGCTCAATTGTTGTGTTTGTCTTACAATATTAATTGATATTATTTTAATTTATTATCAATTCTGCAACTTTGCTCATTGAGTTTAGATATGCTGAATCTGTAAGATCTTTAAATTTAAAACAGGATTTATTGTATTACTAACTTTTTTATTAATCTTTTGGATACATTCAAATTTAAATAATATATTTTTTCTTTTAAATAATTTTAGATTTACTTGTTTCCTATAATCTATTTGATTATTTTATATATAATATTTTCCTCATATTTCCTTATATGAAATAATACAAACAATGACTTGCAGAGATAATTATGGGAATAATTCTTTTTAAATAGATTTAATAATATAAGAACATAAGTTGTTATAATTAAATAATTGGTATTACTGGTAATTATTTTTTAAAATTGTCATAGAGCTATTATTTCAAAAAATTTGTAAATTTATGATCAAGTAAAACCTCTCTATGTATAGTTACAACAAATCTCAATCTTATTTGTAGTTCACTAGACCTTTTTTGAAATCATTAATAAACCAATTGTTTTTAATTTTTATGATTTAATGAAAACTGTTTGTTATTTCATTTATTTAATGTTTAAAAAAATTATATTTTTAAAAAATAGCATTTTTACACTGTAATGAAAGATGCAAAATATCCAAAATCATATCTAGATCTTAATGTACAAATATCTGTGAATAAAGGCCTTATGTTCTTGTTCTATTAAAAATTGTCTTGTCTTTTCCCTTTCTGAAACTTGAGGGTTTTAAAGTTAAATTTTTATTAACAACTCATCTAAATTATGACTTGTTTTCAAATTTCAATTTCTCCTTTCAATTTCAATTGAGACAGATTTGTTATATTATTAAAAAGTAAGCTGAAGTTTGCAAATTATTTGTCAAAAATACAAATCCTTCAGCAGGAAAAAAATTTAATTAAACATAAAAAATCATTTTAGAACATGGAAGAAATATTTTCAATTGTCATCATCCATCTTCAGCTTACATTTTCTAACTTCATTCTTAAAAAGGAATGAATGTAAATTTAGAGTATGAAAGCTGGGGACTACTGTTTGACAACCAAAAACCATTCTTTCATATTCTAAAATGATTTTCATGTTTAATTAAAAAAATTTATTTTTTATAAAGAATTTGTATTTTTGAAGAACTTGTATTTGAGCAGATATCGCATTGCATATATTAGTAATGCAAATCATTACATTTTATTTAAGTATAACATAATTAGAAATCATAAGAATATATCATTTTCTGGAAGTCTAAATTTAAAATTTTGCAATTTTCCTTTTACTTGAATATTGCAGTTTTAATTATTTTCAATACTATATTAAATAAAGAAATATTAATTAATAAGAAATTTCAAAAAAATATCTAAAAATTTTTAAGAAAAAGTTATTGCTTGTTTTTATTATATTTTAAATTTTTTAATAAATCAATATTTTATATCATAGTTAGTCAGATTTGTATATAATTATCTTTAGATATTTAATAAATGAAAAATATAAATAAACAATCTTCATACCTAATTATAATGGAAATATATGTCCGTTATAATTGGAACTGTATGCCTGACGATGGTTTAGTAAAACCGAAAACGTTAGCTACTTTTTGAAAATAAAAAAACTTTTTATACTGCGGTAATGTGCTTTTTTGGTCGTTTACGTTTTTGAATAACTGAATTTTGAAGCAGTTGTATGTGTTTAAACTTTTGTTTCTTCATACCTAAGGTATCAAAAAACAAAAAAAGGATTTTTCTGCCTAGTGCTGTACTATTTTTTTTTATCTTTTTGTAAAGCAGTGAAATGTCTGCAGCCTTAGTATCAAAAGAAAAGGAAAATTTATACAGTATATTTGGACATAATTTTAATATTTATATTCAAATTTGCTATGATTGTATTATAGAACATAGCTGTGATGTTGGAAACAAACAATGAAGTTATGCCACCTGGCATATGATGCTATTTTATTATAATCTAGTTGAACTTATATTGTTTCTTTATATAAGAAAAATGTTCAACATGGTATTCACAAATACACAAAGTT
Organism: Olivierus martensii; assembly: GCA_000484575.1. NCBI lineage: Eukaryota > Metazoa > Arthropoda > Arachnida > Scorpiones > Buthidae > Olivierus > Olivierus martensii. The sequence continues at coordinate 34,758 of AYEL01071447.1, forward strand.
GAATGAAAAACAAATGCTAACACTTTCATTTATAAGAAAAAAGTAGAAAAAAGATTATTTCAAGTAAAAAAATCTTTTATAAAAAAATCTATATTATTCTGAAAAGCTCACTTAATAATAATAGTAAAAAACAAGGTTAACAAAACATTGAATACATAAATTAAGATTTTATATTTTTATTAATCTTCATTTTTATATAGTATTAAATAAAAGCAAACAATAAGCCAAATAAGTAAGATAAATCGTTTATTCAAAAACACTTTCAGCTTATCTCTATATAGTATTTTTTGATGGGACTTTTATTATATCAGCAACAATTATATATATTAATAGTCAAATGTGACTGGCTGGATGTCTCTTTTTCGATTGAACTGCTATAACAATTTCTATAAATAGGGTATCTTTAGAAAGGTCTAATTTTTGGATGTCTGCGACAGCAATATATATATATGTGTATGTATATGTGTGTGTATTCTTTTTTTTTTCCCGCACTTGGCACTGTCGCGTTCATGTGTATTGTCGGAGTTTTCATTATGTATTATAAATATTAATGTTATCTATCGGGTCCTTCCAAGTGAAGACTTTGTTGAACTTTCATTTTTGATTTGTATTTTTAATGTTTAAATTGTATTGAACGCAACTAACACTATTTTCCACTAGTGACCTGCCACACTTTCTTCTGGTAGGAACCTTTCAACATTTTCTTAACTTTCCTATATCCTAATAACTTCATCCTTCATCATTCTCGAGGCTAAACCACAGAGTACAGCCCACTACCCCTTTTAATAAATAAATAAATAAATATGAGTTAAACCGTCATAAGTAGAATACCTTTTGTTTTGGTCAACAGATGACGCCACATTCCATTCAGGTAGAATACTATGTGGCGGGGCGAAACAAGCCTTTCCACAGGCTGCCCACCCCTGCGGAGGGGTCAGCCGGATTGTGGAGGACGGGGATCGACGGGCCGGGCCCGGACCCCATGATAAATATTTTCAAGGGGTGGGACCCGAGACTCGAACCCGGGTCCTCCAGAGTGGAAAGCCGAAGCGTTTCCACGCGGCCAATCCGGCCAGGTAGAATACCTTATGACGACTTAATTCACATAATCTAACTTAATCCAGTCGGTCGGATTGGCTGCGTGGAAACGCTTCGGCTTTCCACTCTGGAGGACCTAGGTTCGAGTCTCGGGTCCCACCCCTTGAAAATATTTTTCATGGGGTCCAGGTTCGAATCTTGGGTCCCACCCCTTGAAAATATTTATCATGGGGTCCGGGCCCAGCCCGTCGATCCCCTATCTCCACAATCCGACTGACCCTTCCGCAGGGGTGGGCAGCCTTTGGACCGGGTCCCACCCCTTGAAAATATTTATCATAGGGTCCGGGCCCGGCCCATTGATCCCCGTCCTCCACAATCCGGCTGACCCCTCCGCAGAGGTGGGCCTGGTCCCACCCCTTGAAAATATTTATCATGGGGTCCGGGCCCGGCCCGTCCCACCCCTTGAAAATATTTATCATGGAGTCCGGGCCCGGCCCGTCGTCCCCTTGAAAATATTTATCATGGGGTCCGGGCCCGGCCCGTCGATCCACGCAATCCGGCTGACCCCTCCACAGGGGTAGGCAGCCTGTGGAAGGGCTTGTTTCGCCCCCTCACTTAGTATTCGCCTTGAATGGAAAGTGGCGTCATCTGTTAACCAAAAAAGGCTATCTATCAGGCGGCCGGATGGCCGAGTGGTAATGCTGTCGGCGTACCACACAGGAGGACCCGAGTTCGCGTCCCGGATTTTTTCGGGGTACTAGGTCCGGCCCGGTGATCTCCGTCCTTCACCATCTGGGTACCCTCCACGGGTGTGAGTGCAGCTCGTGGTTGGAACTGGCCCCGCCCCTTAGTAATCTTCCTGATTGCCCCCTCCACGGGTGTGAGTGCAGTTCGTGGTTGGAACTGGCCCCGCCCCTTAGTAATCTCCCTGATTGGGAAGGGGACGTAAAATATGAAATAAAGAAGACCCCGTCTATCATGGGTGTGGGCTATCCTTAATGAGTATTAGAAGAGCCAGTACTTGGCATCTAAAAGGATGAAAACCGGAAGGGGACGTAAAATATGAAAAAAAGAAGACCCCGTCTATCATGGGTGTGGGCAATCCTTAATGAGTATTAGAAGAGCCAGTACTTGGCATCTAAAAGGATGAAAACCGACATAAAATTTATTGAGTAGACTATTGTATAGATCTGGGAGCCCCTGCTGGAAGCCTTATGGTAGGGATGGAATGGCCCCACAGTTAATAATTGTCTAGAGATTAAAAAGTGCTGGTAAAAAACGATCGTTTAATTCAACATCTGAATCCCAAATAGAATTTCGAAATGCTATCGTGACATTTTTTTATAATTTTTAGATATCTTCGATTCAGTCTTCCTTTATACTCAAAGTTACGTTATTTACGATTATAGATTTCTAGTCACGTTTGATATAGAATTTAATCTTAATTATAATATTTAAAAGAAACTTTCAGAATTCATTCAAGACTTCTATAATTCATCATTACATTTTTATCATCGATGCATTTTATTACTGTATTCTTTATTTTATAAAGAAAAGAATTGCAAATTGTTTCTCAATTCATATTGCATATATTACCCTTAGATACAACCTGATTGGCCATGATATTTAGAGTAAAATTGAATCAACCAATCAATACCAATCTCGTATCTTATTTAGTGTTTTCCGTTTAGTTACAAGTTCAGACTTATAAGTTTCACGTTTGGTTTGTTGGATTTCAGCAGGTAGAAAATATTTAGATATTTTATGTTTAAACAAAAAAGCATTTTATATATTGATTGAGCTGGTAAGCAAAATTAATTTTAAATATACAATCAATGAATAAAGATAAAAGTATGAAAAGTTGCTTTCCTAATTATTTTTGTAAATTTCTTAACATATCTACGTGTTTCAAATATATTAAGATTGTAACATATTTATTGATTAAAAATACCAATATCTTATTTTATTATACTTTTTGCAAAAGTTATAGTATAGTACAATATAAAAACCTTAATTGAATTGATATATTACGATGTGACGTATTTAGTGAATGTCGTAACTTTTTTGTAATAACTAATATTTTTTAAATTAAATATACGATTTTAATATATATGTGACACTTCTGCGTAATTTATTCATATAATAAGTATGCTATACAATACATGAATTGATCATTCCTTGAATTGTCATTGAATAAAATAACATATTCACACTAACTTTGAAAAAATAATGTTGAAGATGGAGCTATTTAAGTTGGAACTAACACCAATTATAAAAAAAAACGTTAGCAATGTGTTATAATTTATTATAATTATGAATAAGTGTAATTTATTAAAAATTGTATTAAGTATTGATAGAACACAGATTGTAATATAAGATCTCTTATTGTAAAATCTAAATAAAAGTAAATAATAAGCACATTTACTAAGTTATACTTTTTATTCACAAACTATTTTAGTAATCCACAGAGATTGCTTCAATTAAAGTACTTTACTGAAGCATGCTGTGAAGATTAGCTAAAAATATTTTCAAATAAAAAGTACATTTTATTGAGTGTGCTTAGAATCTAAATCACATAATTTTCAACCAGTGTGTTGCAGTACATTGATGTGCAGTGAGAGGATCTTATGTGTACCGTGAAAATTTTTAAAGATCATTAATTAAATTATTTTTGAAAGAAGTCCAAAGCACAATAAGTGTATATATTAAAATTAAAATCTCTTTAAATTGCTTGTATGAATACAGGTAGGCCTCAATTAGTGCTAATAATGGGTTCCACGAATTTCTTGCACTATTTGAAGTATTAACTATATGTAAAATATGGTAACTGTACTTTGTGATTACCGGCCGTTAGACAATCTCATGATGAATAACCATAATACTAATTGTTTAATAAATATTTATTTTCATTATAAATATTACAGCACAAATTATAAGTGGAAACGTTCTTTATTATAACTGAAGATCTTTCAGCTTCATTAAGCCATCGTCAACATAATACATAAATGAATAATATATTCAAATGTTATACAAACTTAAATAACTGAAAACGAATACATTTAGAATACCTTTAAAAAGAATACATTTAGAATACCTTTAAAACAAATACATTTTAATACTAAAATGTATTTGTTTTAAAGGTATTCTAAATGTATTCTTTTTCAGTTTTTTAAGTTTGTATAACATTTGAATATTTTATTCGTTTATGTATTATGCTGACGATGGCTTAATGAAGCTGAAAGATCTTCAGTTATAATAAAGAACGTTTCCACTTATAATTTGTGCTGTAATATTTATAATTAAACAAGAAGTGGGATGAATATATGCAAGATTTATTTTCATATTTTACATCGTTGTTCATCATCTAAATTAGTAATTTACCAGGAATTGTCTCATACCATCATCAAAAATGTTCTTCCTTTTATCCATTTTGATATTTTTTAAAAAAGAAAATTCTGTACTATACTGTATGTATATGATAACAAAGCTGAATAATAGTAGTGCTAAATAGCTAATGCCAAAAAGACCATCTTTCTGGTGTTTCTCCCCTTTAAAGCCAAGTGATTGTTCTTGGACTGCTCTTCATCCAGTTACTAACCGAAAATTAACATTAATTTGTTAATTGACATCATAAAAGGAATGGACCTTTGTTAGTAAAACTGGTCTATGCTTACAACTCGCATTAGACCGAAAATTAACATTAATTTGTTAATTGACATCATAAAAGGGGATGGACTAAACGAAAATTAACATTAATTTGTTAATTGACATCATAAAAGGGGACGGACCTATGTTAGTAAGACTGGTCTATGCTTACAACTCGCATTAATCGAATATTTATCATTAATTTGTTAATTGACATCATAAAAGGGGATGGATCTTTGTTAGTAACTTTAATTTGTTAATTGACATCATAAAAGGGGACGGACCTTTGTTAGTAAGATAATTTGTTAATTGACATCATAAAAGGAGGCGGAGCTTTGTTAGTAAGATGGTCTATGCTTACAACTCGCATTAATTGAATATTTGCTCTCACTAACTGATCGTAAAAGGAGGCGGAGCTTTGTTAGTAAGACTGGTCTATGCTTACAACTTGTATTAATCAAATATTTAGATAATAAGACTGATCTATGCTTATAACTTGCATTAATCAAATATTTGCTGAACTTTAATTTGTTAATTGACATCATAAAAGGGGACGGACCTTTGTTAGTAAGATAATTTGTTAATTGACATCATAAAAGGAGGCGGAGCTTTGTTAGTAAGATGGTCTATGCTTACAACTCGCATTAATTGAATATTTGCTCTCACTAACTGGATCTATACTTACAACTTGCATTAATCGAATATTTTCTTGCACTAAGTGAAAAACATTAATTTGTTAATTAACATCATAAAAGGGGACGGACATTTGTTAGTAAGACTGGTCTATATACAACTTGCATTAATCAAATATTTGCTCACACTAACTGAAAAACTGTATCATTTTTATAAGTTGCACCAATCAATATCACATTATTCGAATTCACACTAATCGAGGCCTACCTGTATATCATTGTTGTAATAAAAGTGCGCGCGCACACACACACATACACACACACATACATACATACATACATACATACATACATACATACATGTTGTAATAAAAGCACGCACGCGCGCGCACACACACACATATATATATATATATAATTCAGTATAGTAAAAAATATATATGCATAAGCAAGCTTTGTTTTTTGACCATCATAATTTAAATGTGCAGCAGAAGTTTAACTATAGGTTCAAATGTGCCATGAGATAAAAAAAGAAATTGAAAAATTCTGATCTAAATAAAAGTAAATATTTCATTTTGTCTTAGTAGAGTATGATGATGACTCCAACAGTTCAGAAATATTCTTGCATTCAATTTATGAATAAATATTTTTATCATTATCTTCTATAATTGTCATGCACTTAAAATAATACACCATAGAAAAATAAGCACTATCAATAGGCATATATGTATAGTTGGTCCTTGACTTTGCTGTTAATTTACCCCAAAAAATTCTGCATAAATCAAAAACTGCCCAAGTCCAACAATGCTTAAATTTGATATAAATGAATGAGTGCATTAGAAAATGGAATGGCTAAATAATTTATGAGCATATTTTAAGTATAGATAAGAAGTAAATTTAAGGCCATACACATTATTTTTGAAAAAAAAAAAATTGTTTTAATGAATTTTTCCATGGAATTTTGTAAAAAATCAACAAAAGTAAAAATATTTACTCTCTGACCAGCTTAGCCACGACCATCGATGCAAGTATGCGTGCGCTAACTGAATGAGTCCAGTGACAAAATAGGGATGATAGCTTCGCACATGGATGTTTTCAAATGCAAGACCAAGTTGAATGGAAGTTTATTGTAATATCGAATGCTAAATGATTAGTTTAGACATTGGAAATATATTAAAATTCTGTTAAATATACTAATATTAATTCAATAATTCCCACCCATCATTATACCCACTGCGACTCTCCCTTTTGCATTTGGACTCATCCACCACCTTAGCTAAATGTGGCTTTTGTGGACAGACAATATGCATCGACATATCTCTGAAACTACATAAGTTGAAACTATGTAAATTGAGGACCTATTGTATTGATAATGAGTAATAAATATGCAAGTAACCTTTAATTTATGAAGATAACTGTTTGTTAGATGAAAATTCGTAAACCTGAAACTTTGTTCCCATTAATTCCAATATAAAAATTTGCAATCTGTTCTTGAATATCAAAAAGTCATTGCCATTTTATCTATTGATATTAAAGCATTCCAAAAGCATTAATATAAATGTAATTATGTATAATATAATATAATAGTTTATGATATTACCTATTTAGCTTATTTCTTGCTATTTAATGCTGAGCCTATTTCTTGCTATTTCCAAGTGATTTTTAAATTTAAGCCAAATATAGTAATTGTTAAGACTATAGACTCAGACAACAGGCTATTCTCAGTTTGGAATTTATTGATTAAATACAGTTCAAAATATTTACAAAATACCTGCATTTAAATTGCCTTCATGGCTGATATTTTCTTTTAATACTTCCCACCCTTTTTCTTTTTGAACAGTGGGGGCTGCATTTACCATTAGGTGTATTAGATGCAAGCTGGGGGCCTCACTCTGTAGGGGGCCACATTTTAAAACCTCACTTCTCATAAACAACAATATAAAAACAATCTCTCTATAGTTGCAAAATAAAATTCTTATTTTTAAATATTCATAATATAAAAATTATCCTCCATTACCTCTAATATAAAAAAAAACCTCTAAATTACCTGTAATATAAAAATTAGACCATTGAAAAATTTGTAAGGCCTCCCACCTCCATTTGAAATATATTATTCTTTTGTTAGAATATAAAACTTACATGAATTGTAATATTGCATAAATTCATGTATGTGAGCATATCAACTGCAAGGCAAAAATCTATATGGTAATACATGTTTTGTTTCCTATATCTACATATTTCACACAACCGTAGATGAATGAGAATAAAAACAGTATCAACTGCAAGGCAAAAATCTATATGGTAATAGATGTTTTGTTTCCTATATCTACATATTTCACACAACCGTAGATGAATGAGAATAAAAACAGAATTGTGGAATTTTTTTTAATTTGTCACCATTCCTTAGTTTTTCTATTCTAAGATTCGTATTTTTATCGCACGGCTGTAACAGATCGAAGTTAACAAATTTGAAGTCGTCGATGTAATTCTATGTCATTTTTTTCTTTGGCTGCTTAGTGAAGAAGTAGTTCTACCATATCTTTTTTCATATTTACAATTTGTTATATGCTTTTACAATGACATTCAAATCAAATCAAAAGTATGAAATAAATGTCAGTGCTTTTTATAATGACATTTATTTCATTGCTTTTGATTTTACAATAAAATTAATGAAAGAGCAAAAAGATATTTAGACATATTAAATACGTTTGAGATTTTTTTGAAGAAGTTCAATGCTTCACAGATATATGATAGGCCTACACCTACCTTACAGTATGTTAAAAAATAAATTATATAAATATGATAATGAAAAATATGGCATGGGACCATACAGTAAATAATTCATTATATGTTTAATACTGATTCTATATGAAGGGTTTAGAAAAACTGCTAAATCTGTTTTCTTAAGTGTTCTTAAGTGTTAAGTAGTTATTGATGAAACTTTCTACACTCACTGAGAACTTTTCGATTTCCAATGCAAGTAATTGATAATCTGATAATAGCCATCTGGAAGTTATATAAATATGATGATGAAAAATATGGCATACAGTAAATAATTCATTATATGTTTAATACTGATTCTATATGAAGGGTTTAGAAAAACTGCTAAATCTGTTTTCTTAAGTGTTCTTAAGTGTTAAGTAGTTATTGATGAAACTTTCTACACTCACTGAGAACTTTTCGATTTCCAATGCAAGTAATTGATAATCTGATAATAGCCATCTTCTATATTTTTGGCGGGCTTATAGGAGGTTACAATAAACCATCTTTTATCGCTACCTGTTTAAATATTCATGAATTAGAGAAAATAAGCTACTTCTCCTGATTCACTCTATGCCTATTTCAAATGCAAGTGCTGAATGCTTATTTTTAGTGTTGAAATGAATAAAAATTATTTAAGAAACATCTTGTATCAAAATAAAACAATTATCTGTCATTATTATGCATCAAATCAGAAGTAATGGATTCGATTAATTATGATAACATTATAAATATATTTGCTAAAACTAAAGCCAGAAAAAAATTTTAGTTAATAATTTTTTTTAATTTAAACTTGAACGGATTTATTTTTATAATTTTTAATGCAAATATATATATGCTAATATTGTTATTTTTATTTTATTAAAATCAATTATTGTAGAAATGTGGACTTTTATTTTCAATAAACTTTAAAAAAAGCATATGAATTTGATTAACTGAAATAGACTTGCTCATCTTGGGCCTCATAATGATGTTTTGCCTAGGGCCTCCAAAAGTATAAATGCGGCCCTAGTGCTGCCATAATCCCTGCAGCTTCTCTGTAGAGAATAGGCTTTATAATTCAGAAAAACAAAAAACCGATCAGAAATTCACAGATAATAAAACTATTGGGTTGGCAAGAAAGTAATTTCAGTTTGCACCAGTAGATAGCATTATGTTTGTTTCGTTATTCATTTGTCAATGTTAGAATGTTTTTCTTTAGGTTGCTATATAAACAAGACCTTTAGGTTACTATAGAAACATTCCGTGTAATTTTGTTTACAACTGTCAGTTTTAACATGGAGTGCAAAAGTGAGCATTTTCGACACATTTTACTTTTTTAATCCTGGATTGTGAAAATATTTTCACAATCCAGGATTTGATTACAAAGTCATCTTCAAGTGAACTAACTAAGATAGCTTACCTTAATATGACATTATAGTCAAATCCTGGGCTGTTCTTAATATGATATTATAGTCAAATCCTGGGCTGTGAAAATAAATATTTCTGTGTAAGCACAAACTATTTCTGTTTTCCATGATAGTTTCCATAAAGTAACTGCCAATATTACCACCCACATTCGATCAGTTTGTTTGCGGCTGATGATTGTGATGTATGTTAACATATTCGTAAAATCTCACTGTGTACTATAAATTTGATTAAATAAAGCTTGCATTAATTACATTGTTTATATTTTGAGAAAACCTGAAATGTTTACGAAGCTCCGCCCATTGGAGGGAAAGACGTTTTCAAAGGAACCGCCGAGAATGCGCCTACTGGATATTCATTACACTGTGACGTTGGCCCAGTTATGATGACGTAGGCGTCCCGGAGAAATTCAGTGAGCAAGCCTTGTTTTCTAGGTGGCGTTGGTTCTACACACGATGGCGACCGGACCTCCTCCCATCAGACGCAAGGTAAATTTTTCTTCAATAAGCTTTCTTTTTTCCTTTAACAAAGCAATAAAAAAATGTTATTTCACAGAATCCTTACACATCGACCTTATAGAGAACTGGTGGACTTATTTATCTTGCGAATGCGACTAGTCCAGACAGTTTTTGCATCTAGTTCATGGATCGATTCTCCACTAATCCTGGAAGAGTGCGTTGGCTATTAGCTAAAAGAGTTCTAAAATGCTTAAGAAAGCGAAAAATCATAGTTAATTTCTTGCAAGTTGGCTAAATGTTTTAACACTTCTTTTTTTATTTTATTCTATAAAAATTATTTTCTGTAATCTATTTTTTCTATAAAAAAAATATAGAATGAAATGAATCATTTATCTGTTTTAAGTAAAGGTTTTTAAATTAAAGAGTGCGAAGCTTAAATATTTCCGTTTTCTTTTTCTATAAGAGCAATATTGTTATTTATTTTAACTGTATTTTTTACATAATTCGAGATTATATTCAATAACTCGATTATCTTTCCAAATTTCATAAAAATTCAATAACCAGTTCGGGATATGTTAAGAGAGAGTAGCGCAGAAATTTCAACGTTCATTAATTTTAAATAATGCAACATCGAAGTTACTTTTAATGGAAGAACACTGTTACAGAATTTCATGAAAATCCGCGAAATGCTTCAAAAATTCGAATAATTTTGTGGACTATATCATCGGCGTAGTGATATAAATGAACTTATTATACACTTTTCAAAGAAAGATGACTTACCTTATATGGTAAAGAGCTTATGGATTGCAAAGGTCGAGTCATCCAATAGAATAGCCGGAACAAGCGTATCCTTTATATACACGTCTTTTAAAGAGAGATTGTTTTGATTTTGTTTATTGTATCGGGCTATCCTAAAAATCCGAGTTCCCATTTATAATTTTTTACTGTTTTTCGCGAGAAAGTTTCCCACAAAAAGATGTAAGTCTTGTAGGACAGATCTTATTTTATCATGTTGATGTATAATTCCGTAGCGTTTTAAACATATGTTTGTTAAGTGTTTTATTTATGAAATTCAGTTAAAAATTTGAACAAATCAAGCAAGCAACTATTCAACGATGTATTCTCAGTCATTGTCAATAACTTCCTACAAACGTTGGGATAGTTTTTGGATCCCCGTCTGTAGAAATCTGTTGGTCTTGAGTTTAGGAAGTCATCAATCCAAGTGGATCTTTCCCATGGAATGCAAATGTCGAACAATGGTTGCTTGGGCACATTCCATCACACTAGCCAATTTTCTGGTTGTCTCACGTGGATTTTCGTGGATAAAACTGTTTAAACGTTCCTCATCAAAATCGGATGGTCTTCCTGTGCGTCTTCCATCATGCAAATCAAACTGATTCGCTTTAAAACGAGAAAACCATTTCCTTGCTGTGCTTTCACCGATGAAATTAGTTCCGTACACTTCACAGATGTTCCTAGTCGCATTTACTGCACTTTAAGCTCGGTTAAACTCGTACAGCAGAATATGTCGGAAATGTTCGTTTTTCTCGATCTGACACTCCACCTTCAACAGCGAAGAAATAACAATCGTTTGCGACAATCTCGCTGACAACTCGTATTCCACAAGACAACACTCCAAAGTAAACAATGACAATGTGAAAACGGTAACAAACGAACAGCAATGCAGTGTTGCCAGGCCAAATCAGAACGCTACGGAATTATGCATCAATCTAATATATCATCGATCTGAAAGATCACTCTCGTTTCTACCTATACATCCGACAACACCGATCGAAACGAAGAAACTCGTGCAATTGCTTTTCGTTAAAACGAAATAACGTATCATATTATATGACATAGCCTCGATGTGACAGTTACTTTCTATTATCTGCGTAACATATTGTTTTCGTTTTCATTTTAGTTAAGAGCGTCGCGGGCCAAAAAAAAAAATACTTCGAGAGCCACCAGTTTGACACCCCTGCTTTACAGTATGGTTAACTACAATATATACTGTACTGTGGAGCTAATTAGTTTCATAATCTTTAAAAAGGAAGCAAAAGCGTAAATACTATATGTCAGCGCCGAATCTATATACACTAAGCCCTCGATTTACACGGTAGATACGTTCCTGGAAAAATCGTGCAAACCGAAACCGTGTAAAACGAGACCCAGAATTCATACAAAATAGAAGGATATGTTCAATTAAACTGTAAACCGTTTAGTAAAGCAAATGCCCTTTCCACAACTGATCTAGTAGAAGATAATTTCTTATTGAATTTCATTTGAATTTGGGACAGATGCCCATTATCCCTATATGATGTTAACAAATTGATCAATAAGGGGTATGCTGAATCTCCAATTAGATGTTGAGTGGGTGGTAAATTTCTGATATAGGTAGACAAAGTACTCTCGCGAAACACCTCGCATCATGGACTGAGCCTGGTATTCCTATATAAACATCTATAAACTGCAGTTTGTTATTGCCTGTGGCTTGAACATTAATGGAATAAATTGATTTTCTATTGTAAAATCTGGAAGAGTTATTTTCTGGTGCTTTTATGGCAATATGACACCCATCTAGTGCACCTATTATTCCTGATATTGCAGAGTAATTTTGAAAATATTCAGAGATTTCTTGCCTTTCACTTTCACTAGATCAGATGATAAAATTGTTAGCTATTTTGGATATTTTCTTACAAAAATTCATTACTATTTTGTGAGCAGTGCCTCTATTTACGCCAAAACGATCACTAATTGACCGGTAACTCTCTCCGTTTGCTAGGTACCACAGACATTAAAACTTTATTTTCTTCAGGAATTCTGTAAGGGCATTTTTCTGTTATATTTTCCTTTAAAATCCGTAATAAAATCTGCAAAGATTTTAAAATATGGTATTCCGAATAACAATTATTAGCAGATTTACTTCAAATAATTTCGCTTATCTAAAAAAAGAATGAGATAATCGAAAATGCTCTTTAATACAAATTGATTATCAGAAAAATTCTCAGAATAACAATTATTAGCAGATTTACTTCAAATAATTTCGCTTACTTAAAAAAAAAGAATGAGATAATCGAAAATGCTCTTTAATACAAATTGATTATCAGAAAAATTCGTAACAATTTTTTCGACATAATCATCTATTCCTACGATTATAAAATTGAAGTTACTACAGGGTATAAACAAATTGGCAGCAACAGCCAACGATGAAATATTGTTATTTACACACCGTTGAAGCAAATGCTTGAGATAATCGAAAATGCTCTTTAAATTGATTATCAGAAAAATTCGTAACAACTTTTTCGACATAATCATCTATTCCTACGATTTTAAAATTGAAGTTACTACACGGTATAAACAAATTGGCAGCAACAGCCAACGATGAAATATTGTTATTTACACACCGTTGAATAATTAATTGCTCCTGTAAATTTTCGTTTTCAATAGCTTTGTTAATAACAACTTTTAAAATATTTAAAACAGCTTCACGACGATGACGACTAATCATGTTTTAGGATTATTTGGAGTAATGGCGGTTGTTGCTATCACGTGGTTGCGATTCTACTACCACGTGACTGCTGGTAGTTAGAACTGCGTATTCTCGTACAGCAAGATTGCTCTTAAAGCGCAATCTAGCTGCCGAGATATAGCCGCTTTACAAGGCAACGCGCCCTGTATTACCACGTGACTGCTGGTAGTTAGAACTGCGTATTCTCGTACAGCAGAAAGCTCTTAAAGCGCAATCTAGCTGCCGAGATATAGCCGCTTTACAAGGCAACGCGCCCTATAATGTCAGTTAATTTACACACGCCAATTACAGCGACGAGTAGCTAAGATTCATAAAATAAAATTTATCAGCTATTAATCCGTCTACAAAACATCTTTTTAGTTTCAGATAAATCTCGACTATTTAACTGAATACAAAATTTATCCATAGTTTGCATTGTTTATCTTTTTAATTTTAAATCTAAATATACAGGGTGAAGAAAAACTTCGTCGTAAAATTTTGTGTATTGATAGGGGACCTCGAAACAAGTCAAAAATGTCTAATGAGCATATGATATAAATGGCACCGTTTTCGAGTTATAGTCCTTTAAAGCTAGCCAATCACCATCGATTACACAAAGCATGACGATGCGTCGCATTTCGTCGCTTTCCTTCTTTTCCTTGGTTTAAATGGAGGGTGTGGCTTGAGCTAGCCAATCACCATCGATTACACAAAGCATCACGATGCGTCGCATTTCGTCGCTTTCCTTCTTTTCCTTGGTTTAAATGGAGGGTGTGGCCACCGCCTTATCTTCCGAGATGTAGTGTCGCTCTCCTACTTACTACTTACTACCAGTTGTAAGAAGGCGAGAACCTACGAACCTAAGTACGCGTCGCATTGTGTCGCTCGCCTTCTTTCTAACCCGGTAGTCAATAGGAGAGCGACGCAATGCGACGCGTCTTGGCAACATGACGCATCGTGACGTTTTGTGTATTCGATGGTGATTGGCTGGCTTTCAAGGATTATAACTCGAAAACGGTGCCAATTAGATCATATGCTCATTAGACATTTTCGAATTGTTTTGAGGTCCCCTATCAGTACACAAAATTTTACCACGAAGTTTTTCTTCACCCCTGTATATTTGAAATCTTGATGTTTCCGTAACTTTTTCAGAAGGTTCGCTTTCTAAGATGGTGTATGATTAAGAATAAGTATTCTCCATCGAATACAATTTTGCCAAGAGAGAAAATGCTAGTATGAGAAAGAAAAATATTCTATAGAAGATTTGTAAAGATCATTCTACGGTGAATGAGAGTTGTTTATAAGAAAATCTATTATATAATATTAATAAATAAACAATAAAAAATATCTCAGAAATTGAAAAATGCACTACGTAAAGATACTCGAATATTTTTTCGTTTCTTTATCATTTTCTTTCCCTATTACTTCAGTATTATCTCGTAACGAAAGTTGAAGCATTTCAAAAGTAATATCAATCATGTTTTTCAGTCCACATGTATTTTTACCTAGAATTCATAGTTCTTTAACCCATTATTTCCTTGGACAAATTGGAAAATCGTACATAAGTGCACTTTCTCTTCCAGTAGCTGAGAATAAACATCGCGACCAGTACAACTTAATTAGCTGATAATCCGCCATAATAGCGTGAATATGGTAATCTTCATAACAGCGCGAATACTTTAAGATATTGCCTGTATCAAAGGCTCCTTTAAAGTCAATTGAAATTATCAAGGAATGTGTTATCCAATTTGGATTTGTCAAATTAGATAACAAACAAAATGGCTACGATGAGCTAAACCTTTGAATACGCCTTCTAAATCTTTTGTTCAACTATACCAATAACTACACCAACTCTCCATAATAGTGCGAGTATCGCCAGTTCTCTTTCGTACTTTAACCTATTCCTGTACTGTTTTGATACAAAGAATCTTCACAGTTCTTTCTTTGATAAGAAACGTTTCTGAGTTTCAAAAGCCCAGAAAATACTGTATGCAGAGAACTAGCCATCTGTAAAAAGTATATTTCAAATTAATTTCTGACTTTTCACGTTAGAAAGAAAATAAATTTACTTGTAATTACTCTAATGGGGAATCTCTTGGTGACGTAGAAAAAACCTCCGATAGTTAATGTTAGCGAAACTTTTCCAAATCTTTTCATAAAATTTAAGACCTGTTCGAAGAAAAAAAATATGGCAATTAAGAAAACATTGATATACTATAATCAATTTAATTAATAAGTTTCTTTATCAAACTATTATTATTATAATATACTTGATTATAATCAAATAAAAAATCGATCACGTAAACGATCAGTAGATTTATAGCTTTGATTTGATTGACTTTCGAATTTAATCGATGAAATCGTTAGTTGCCTCTGCTATTAATCATAAAGAATGCATTAACTGATTAAAATTTCAAGATCCGCGCTACTGATCAACATAGTAGTGCGAGTAGACTCTACTGATCAGATCAGACAAAACTAAATCCTATTAATCACAGTAAATGAGATTAGATTCTATCGATTAAAGAACCAATGGATCCCATTTAATCGGTTAAGCGCATGTAGAACCTATTGATTCGATTCACAAATTGGAAACTATTTCGTGTCACATTAAACATCAAATTGCAAAAATACATACTTTTAACTTTTTTTTCAAGTTTTGATCAGTATTTGCAAATCTTCGTAGGTCTTGAAACGAATTGTGCATCTGGAATGTTAAACATTATTTAGACGAATAAATTAACAGAGCAATGGCAGTTGATACTTACCGCAAACGTAAAGGAGCACAGAAGGAAGCCGTAAAATATACATGTGAAAGTAGAAAGTATTATCAATCCTAACACGATGTAACGGATTTGAATGTTCAGGTGTAAAAATAGAAACATATAATAACAAAAACTCGTTCCTGATGTAAGTGAGACATAATAAATTACGAAGGGATAATTGAATTTATCATTTAACTGAGCCACAAATGTCAATGTGAAAAATTACAAAGTACCTAACTGAAGGATTTATATTTACTTTGAAAAATTTTAGTTTATAATATTTATTCCATTGAATGAAACTTGGATACTTTTTGTAATGTAGCTTTAATATACAGTATTTCAAAAAATATATTAAAATATCACAATTTTTTTTATCTATTAGATCAAAATTTCACTTTGAGACATTTTAAATAAATCATAAAAAATAAATCGTATAAAGTAGCAGTAACATATATTAATTTTTCACTGAAATAAAATTTTTAAAACTTATTGTATTTTAATTGTCAATTATATATGAAATTAAAAATTAAATTACAAAACCTTATAATTAAAGCTATCAAGATAAAATTTCCAACAATTTTTCATCTATTCATTTTTTATTTAAAAAAGTCAAGCTATGCTGTAATTTTTTTAGTGCTACTTATTAGCTTGTAAATATTTTCTAGAATCGATTAATAAATACGTAAAATTGTTGTAGTTTAATCTGTAATTGATATTTATTTATTTAATCGTAACAGTATTCGTGTATTATTATTTTTGCGGAATTTAAAGTTCCCTCGTGCTCCATGTTATACAGATAGCTCGCTCCAGTGCAATGGCGGCGAAGTCACGTGATCAAACATGGCTGTGCCCATTGGTTTTTAAATTAAAAAGGTCTATAGGAATCCGTGTTATATAATGGTCCATTCTCTTATAACAGAACATAAATAATTTTTATTAAAAGTATTAAGACTACACTTTTTGAATTTAAAAAAAAAATTCTAAATCAAAAATTTAAAATTAAAAGAATTCTAATCAACAATTATTAATCAGGTACGGGTTCCGACCCCGTATCATGTGATTGCTAACGACGGAGGCGGAGATCGTAGGAAGTAAGTTAACTTTTAAACTAAAATATAATACGTTAGCATATAAGAAACGATAAATAATTTAAAATATAATACGTTAGTATATAGGAAAATAACGATAAATAAATAATATAGAGTGCATAATAAAATTAAAATAGGACAGGTCCAAGTTAACTTCCTCACAATTTATTAAAGATATTCTCCTGAGCATATGTTAAAAATGTAATCTATGATTTGTTGTGTAAAGATTCATTTCAAAAATAACCATATATCTTGGAAATGCACAGTCTCTCTTAAAAATTAATGCATATAAAATAATCTACTGATTTATATTATTTTAAGAAACCCCAATATAAAAATAATATTCATAAGTACAGTATTAGCAACTTATCTCAAAACATTTTGAATGTGTAATTATAATTTGATAATGATTTGAAAAACAAAATTTATTATTATTAAATTCAAATATTCAAATATGTTTTATTTGTGTAATTTTTTCGTATTATTAGTATAACTCAAGAGATATGTCAGACTAAAATATGTTTCCCTATGTTTGAATACTCTGACATCTGTCTTATTAGTGGTCTCAACAACTGTTACATTTTGTTATCAGTGTTAGGCTTAACAATTGGTGGAAATTTTGGTTTCACAACTACATAACATCATTGTCACAGTAACATCACAATGAAAGAATTGGCCTATAATGTATGTTTAAAATTTTGCCCATATGTTTTCTATGCAAAAGTCAAACTGATCAATCTAACTTAATTCTAAAGACTCTTAGCTATAGAATGGCATTAATTTATATAACTCTCAATTATAAAAATTTCAATTTTCATATATTGTTTCTAATGCAATGAGAAAATTCTAATATTGAAAAATGTATGAAATGGCAATAAAATTTTGTTTAATCTATATTTTAAAAATATTAATCTGTTAATCAGATAAAAAAATTTTAAAAGATTTCTAAAAATTCCAGAACGAACAAACACACAAACACACACACACGAACACACACATGAACACACACACACGAACACACAAATTGCTAATTGTATCGTTTTCAAATAATTAATTAAAAATTTATAACAAGTAATTCTGGATAGAATTAATTGCCTACTTTCTGAACATAATCTTTATTTTGGAATGTTTAAGACAGGGGATTAAAATATATTTCATAAAAACTATCTTCAATGGCATAATCTATAATGCTGAACATCAAAAAATTTATTAACAAATTCCAGAGTATTACATTTAAATACAATATTAAATTATTACAAGGCAATAATTTTCTTTAATAATTATTACTATTTCATATAATAGTGATTATTACTACAGCAATCTATTAAATACTTCAATAGTTATTCCAGAAAAATCTCAGAGGATTGATAAATCAACAGAGATACTTAATCTTCAACTTCAACCCATTGAATGCTTTTGCTGTTGATAGACATCAAGAACATAGAACAAAAAATGATAAAAAAAATAATAAAAAAAGAAGTTAAAAAATTAAATCCTGATTTTATTAATCAAGCTTTTGCAAATCAGTTTTTTTGTATGTATTCATTGAAAATACATCCTACTGAAGGTCGTTCCTAAATTTTTTCAGTTTTCAAAATATCTTTTAAGGTTTTGTAAACAAACATTGTTTATATTTGTATGGCTCAATAGAATTTAGAATTTTATCATCCCACCCTGTCAATTTTATAGTCTAATCTATCAAAGTTATCCTGATTATGCAATTCTATTTTTTAAATTAGAAAAAAAAAAATCAAACTTTTTCATAAAATGAGCTATAAAATACTGAAAATTAAAAATATTGTAGATAATAAGAAAATAATGGTTAATTCTGTTAAAATAAATGAAAATATTTCTTAATTGTTCATTTTTTGTTTTAATTTCACTAATATTTAGAAGAAAATCATGAAAAATGAAATGCAAATACTTTTATTGCTTTACAGCACTTTTATTGCTTTACAGCAATTACTCTCTTCCCAGGAAATTGCAGCCGAGCCTACTTTGAATGTGAATGCTGAGCAAAAAGCTCAGAAAGTGAAGTTGATATTGTTAAAGAAAAAATGTTTTCATTTTAATTGAACAACAATAAGGAAGATATAATTATTAAATGAATGTTATATAGGCTGTATATTTTTTCTCTCTTTTTGTTTTACATATATTTTTTTTAGGGTCTTACATATATATTTTTTTCTTTCTTTATGTTTCATGTTATTAATATTCTTATTAGAAATTATATTTCTTATGTGGAATTAAAGAAAGTTATTTGTTTTTAATTGGTTTTGGAATGTAACTCTCTTTTTTGTATTGGCTCTGGGTGTCATATAACACGGTTTCATATAACACAGCAATTTTCAGGAACCTATCTACCGTGTTATAGGAGAGATACCTGCATTTTAATAAGTTTATGTTACTTTTCGACTAATTATATGACATTTATTAATTATTGAAAATTTGCATAACATTTAGTTTTTTGTCGATAATTTTTTTAAACATGATCTGATTTTCTTCATTCATAAGGTTTGCTGCTATCAAAAAATAACAAACATTTCATTAGATGGCTAAGATTTCATAAAAAATCATGTTTTCTGCGATCTCATAGGACAAAAACTTGTGAAAGAAATAAAATTTGAAAAAATTTTACACCATTAGAATCAGAATAAAAAAACAACGAATTGCAAACATTTAAAAAAAAATTTTATGAAAATTAAGCAAGATTCCACAATATTAATTTTTTGCATATTAATTAAATTTATTTTAAAAAACTTCACAGACTTCAATGGGTTAATGAATTTTTCATTAGCATTTCATGGAAATTTAACAAAAATTAAAAGATTTACACATCTGAATATCTGTGAAATTGCATAAATTGAAATTATGTAAGTCAAGGATCTACTGCACTATCATTAATTTAGAATTTCTTCAATCACAGACATTGGAACTATGCTGACAGAAATCTTTTTGACTGGACTTATCCAGCCACACACACTATTGTGCTATTCAAATATCATAGCCAGGCATTGTTCAAATATCTATGAATGAAGAAATTCTAAATTAATAATAATAAATAATATCTGAAGAATCAACCTATCAGTTGGCCTTGATGGTCTAGCTGTTATGATGTTGGGATGGAAATTCAAAAGGTCCTCAGTTTGATTCCAGGCAAAGGTAGTTTTTTTTTTCCTTCAGACAAATTAATTAAAAATTATAGTTCAATTAATTAATTCTTAAATAATTCCATTCCTATCTAATTATTAATTTATTTTTAATTCAGAGATAGCAACAGCATTAATCCAAATTATATGAAATTATTAAAATTCTGCTAAAATCAAGGGTTTTTAAACAGAATTAGGATATATTTGATTATCATCTCATAAGTTCAGGCTTAAAAGTTTATCATAAAGTACAAGCATATCCCATAGTTAAAGTGGTTATGTCCAGATCACTGCAATAAAGTGAATTAGTCTTTTTTTCATTTGTTATTGTATATGAAAACCTAGAAACATATTAACACTTATTCTTTAAATGCACAATAGCACTAGGTCTAAAAAACTTGGCCAGGTGACAGCATGAAGCATTCAAATAACTACCTGATTCAATTCTAAATCTCACACCTCCAGTTTTTCAAGATTGAAAAGCACCATATTAGTGAAGTGCTGTAAAGCAAGGTAAGCCTGTATATTGTATTAATGGTAGAATATTACCATCATATTCCACAAAAATTCACTATTTAATTCAAAAGTTACTGAAGAGGGATCACAGACAGATTGGCACGATGTAATCTTAAAAAGCCTCACTTTCCTTCAGAAAGTAGGCTAAAAAATATTGCAATTAGATCTATTTCATTATATATACAATGCATTGATTTATTATATAATAAATCATTGAAACTAACAATAACTGCTATTCTTAGGTTTCTAATTAACTATTGAAAAAATTAAAGCATTTTTTAGCAGTCCATAAAATTTTACTAACCAGAGGTTAACTTCAGAGAAACGTTTTCAACTATTTAATAGTCATTTTCAACTCCTAAATGCTTGAATCAAATAGAACCAATTTGATTCAAGCATTTAGGAGTTGAAGATGACTATTAAATAGTTGAAAACGTTTCTGTGAAGTTAACCTCTGGTTAGTAAAGTTTTATGAACTGCTAAAAAGTGCTTTAATTATTTCAATAGTTAATTATTATATAATAGTTTCACTATTATATACGATTAATCTATAATAATCTAAATATATATAAAATATATAGACTATACAGAGTGATTTAAAAAGGTTGTACAAAATTTATAGGCTTATAGAGGATAAAATTCTGAGTAGAAAAGTTTAGTTATATTGTTTGATTTGAGAGACTGTTTAAAAAATATAATGCATGAAAGTTTTGTGATGTGTATCAAAACAGAAATGACAAGAGACAAGAAAAATTAACCACTGAAATCAAGTTTATTGGGTTAAATTGTAAAGTAATGCAACTTTAATTAATTACTAATGCTAGATGAATGTTCAAAATGCTTCCTTTGAGCAATAATGCAAGCTATGTAACATCTCACATATTGGTGGACATTTTTGAAAATTCCAGGATTATTTTGAATTTGTTCAAAACCTTCCACAATGCAACCTCATAGAACTTCAGCATTAGCAACTAGGGTAGCATACACTTGAGCCTTGAGACATTCCGACAGAAAGAAATCCAATGGATTTAAATCAGAAGAGCATACAGGCTATGCAATTGGTCCCATTCTGCCAATCAACCAATTTAGAAACTTTAAGAAAACTTTGACCAATGCAATTAAAATTTGCTGGTGCACCATCATGAATAAATAATATTTAATAAATTATATTGGGGGTACCGGAAAGTGATGTTCTTTTTATATTAATTTCAACGAGTAAATCGTAAAACCAACCGATTTGACAATAAAATTTTGCATACTAGACGACAAAAGACTGTTGATAATGAGGATAATTACATTATTGTTTTATAAAACTTGTTGACATTTTATTTTTTTGATTTTGATGTAGGAAGGCGACATTACTTACCGGTACCCCTAATATTTTAAACGTCTGCAGCCATTATAAATAATATTTGGCTGCAGACTTCCAGCAATGAACCGAGTTCATCTTCCAAAAAAATGTCTGTAGTTTTTTTAGTCATTGAGCCTTGATGGTAAAAAGTAGGATTCAATCAAATGATCTGCAACAATGCCTGTCCAAACATTAATAGAAAATTGTTGTTGATACTGAGCTTGATGAATTGAATGAGGATTATCTTCAGCCCATTGATGAATGTTATGGAAGTTCAGTACAGTATCTATCACAAAACTAGATTCATCAGTAAACAGCACATTAGTAGCAAAGCAAGGATCAGCACATTGATTGTAAAAACCAGTACAAAACTTAACTCTTGTTTGAAAACCAGCTTGTGAAAGTCCCTGTACACATTGGACATGATATAGATAGTTTGTTCTCATAAAGAATTCTCCAAACTGTTGATTGTGGAATGCTTATTGTTGTGACTACCTTTCTTATGATAATTTCTGGAGCCTCCATAATCCTATTAAGCACCTGTTCTTCAGCAGAGATGTTTGCGAAGTTCTGGTTAATCCAAAGTCACTGGTAGTAAGCAAAAAGAATCCAGTTTCTCGAAGACAGTGATCAATGTTTGCAAAAATAATTTAGATGGACATCTACATTGTGGAAAAGTTCTCTTGTACAGACGTTCTGCTGCTCTATTTTTATTTATTCCCATTTGCACATTTATAAATGAGATGAATATCTGCCAATTTTGCATAAGAAAAGTGATCCATAACACACTCAAAAAGATTGTAATATGCAATACATAACTACAAAACCAGAAGAATTAGCAATTTAATGTTTGAAAATGAATGCTGCATTTGTAAAACAATTACATTTCATTTAAATAATCAGTCACTAATTTAATAAACAAACAATCTATTCTCAATATTCAAAAACTATGCTAAAAATTTAAAGTATTAAAATTTATAGATGTTTTTAAAAATGCAAATAAACATATTTTAAAAATATTTTTTGACTGAACCAGAAATAACATTATAAAATTTTCACATATCTTTTAAATCGAGCTTCAAATCAAACAATGCAACTAGACTTTTTAACTCAGAATTTTATGATCTACAAGCCTGTAAATTTTGGCACAACCATTTTGAATCACTTTATATATATTATGATACGTAGTGTGAATATTTATAAAATGCACTGTTTTATCTGTTTCACAGAGGTTCCCCAATATCATTTGATCTGTTGGGACCAAACTTTGCATGGTGACTTCCCAATTATTATGAATAGTTATTTAATAAATGATAAATGATTACAAGTACTGTACTATATAATTTTTTCATACACTGTTCAATTTTTATCATTTTTTTATTTTCTGTTCTATCCACTTAATGTATTTGCTGATGGTCACTTAGTAGATCACTAATACATATCTAAAATAATGAAGTGTTATCAAAACTAACATTATCTACACCTGCTTGATTCAAAACTCATTATTCAAGTGTTTGGAGCAAAACTCACATTCTCCAAATTTTAATTAAAATTTGTTCATTTCTCTCACATTTTTACGAGAAATGAATCAATCAATAATTTATCATCATACAGGATAAATAACTAAATAAAAATTTCATGAAATTCATCCAAATCTACATAGTGAAAAGTTTTTTCAACTTTATCACAAATTTTCAAAAATGAAGAATGTTAGTTTTGTTTCTATACCTTTCTTATCTTATATTAATCTGATAAGCAATCTAGAATGTTCATCATAATTATTAATTTTTTTCTCAAATGCAAAAGAGAACGTGTATTAGTGAAATGAAAAGTTTATGGTAATCATCAAACTAAGGCTTTTTTTATTAGTTTATATTAATAAAAACATTTATTACCTTGAAGAATGAATTACTTGACTGTAATGACCTGAGTGAATGTTGATTGCTGCTGGAGGATATAAACGATATTCTGAATGGCTTGTTCCTCCTAAATTTATTACTTTCAGTGGAACAGATTCAAAACACCTAAATTTCATCAAAATATATTTTTGATTAGACTGATATAAATAAATTTTTATATAGATATGACAACATAGATAAAAAAATTATATAAATTTTTCTAAACCTAATTTACTTATTAATATGGAATTTAATGAACTTAAAATTTTTAAATAAGATTCATATTTATATGGCAAGATGATGTATTTCAAACATTTTAAAAATACACACACATTACTGATATTAATTTTATGTGATAGCTGATTCATATGATAACTGCTTACAAAGGAATTTAAGCCAATTGTAACAATTGAAGAGTGTATGGCAGTTCAAATCAAGTAATCCTCTGAAATTTTACTCATTCTACACATTTTTATCGTTTTGTCTTTCTGCCCAACTGTTCTATTTGTATTTCCTCTATTTTATTCCCTGATTCCTGTCTCTTGGATAAATATTTGAGTAGGTCCTTGCATTTCTTTCTAGAAGTACAGTGATTTATTGGCAAGAATTGTAGATGCAAACATTGCATCATTTTTTTAATCTAAAAACATAATTTAAAATCATATTTTTTTTACTATTTGCTTTAATTAAAGTAATTGAGATCATGGCTCTTGAGTTGTTACAACTCTATGAGCAATATATTAATTAAATACATTCCACTTCAAATAATCAAGGCTCATTTTTTCACAAAATAGCTGACAGAAAGAGAATTAAAGTATTAGAAACAGTCAGCTTTTTTGAAAGTTATTTATTGAAGTTTTTCTTTTTGATTTTTTTCTTAAGATTGGCTAAACAATCATTGTATTAGAAAGCATAATAGCCAAAGAAGGGGGACATCAGGGGCAGAAGGATCGGATTGTAAGTGGAGAGGATTAGAGGAAGGCTGTTGAGTATAAACCTACTTAAAAACATTTTACAAACTTATATGATCATCAATATTTAAAGCCAAAATGAATAATGGTGTCATATCCCTTATGTCTAGAAAACAAATCAAAACAATGGGTGAAAATCCTTTTAAATAATGCTGTAACCTATTGACATCCATGAGGTATTTAAAAACAAACTTAATTAATATGCAAAAAATTCATATTTTGAAATATCACTTAATTTTCAAAAAAATTTTTTCAATTTTTAACAATTCATTGTTTACACACACTACTAAAATAATAATATAATTTCAGCTCACTTGGGCAGGGAAAGAACAATCCATAATCGTCAAACAAACGGATTCACTATAGTCCACTTTCGGCTCAACCGAGGCATTTAAGTCGAACTACTGAGGAGGGCTCGGTTGAGCCAAAAATGCACTATAGTGAATCCGTTTGTTTTTTGACGATTACGGATTGTTCTTTCCCTGCCCAAGTGAGCTGAAATTATATTATTATTTTAGTAGTGTGGGGAAATTATGGAGCAGCATAATAAAGAGGTTACATTAATTCATTGCTTTTTAATTCTCATTCTAACATTGTAAAATTTTTTTGAATTTTATTTCTTTTACAACTTTTCATTCATTATATGAGAGCAGAGAAAACAATTTTTTTGTATGAAATCTTAACTACCCAATGAAATATTTGTTATTTTTTGATAGCGACAAGCCTTATGAATAAAATAAGCTTTGAATGGAGAAAATCAGATCATATTTTTAAAAATTTTTAATAAATAAGTATTATGCAAATTCTCATTATGTCATATAATTAGTTAAAAAATAAATTTATTTGTATGTTTTTCTTTCATTTCAATAATTTTTATTTTAATTTTTTTATAAATTTTTGAATTTATAACCAAAAACATAACATATTTGAAAATTGTCTACTTTCGTACATAAACATCTATAACATTTTGTACTTTAATTGGCCTGCAGATGCTTTGCTGACCTATTACACCCAATATCACATGTAATGCAGTAAAGCAGGCTTGGCTGCAATTTCCCATGAAATGATTGGCACCATAAAACAATAAAAGTGCTATGCCTCCTTTTATAGAGGTTGTTTTACATTAGGATTTTCTCATATTTTACTTAATTATCAGTAAAAATAAAGCGATAAATGAACAAATAAGTAACAATATTGTTTATTTTAACAGCATTAACTAAAATTTTTGTATTATCAGCAATATTTTTTGTTTTACGGATTTTAGAGCTCATCATATGAAAATATTATGTTTTACTAAAAATTTCAAAAATAAAATTGTCATATCTCAATACTGGAATAAAAAATTCAGTTAATTCAAAGTAAACCATATTCCCCAGCATAAAATATGTAATCTTTATAGATATTACAGAGGATAATTCAAAATATGCTTCATTTTTAATTTGAAACTGCATTCAAACTTATCAATGGATTAAAATTTGCATATACAAAATTATGTTGATACACACTCAAATTTTGTATAAAAAATATGAATAGTGCTTTGTATACTTCTAAAATTATTTTTGCTGTGTAGGAATATAAATCATACTGCAAGGGGATAACCAGTTTGCAGAGAGATAACTGACCAGTTCCTCATTTATTTTGTTACTTACAAATTCTGTCATTGGTTAATTTAATAAATTACATTTGGTTTGAAAAGTTAACTGCAAATTTTTGTAAGATACAGATTTATTCCAAATGTTTACCAGATGACTAAGTAGGGAATAGATAATTAATTACAGTAACAAAAGAATCTAAATTGTATCATAACCTGTTGAGTCCATTGATGTGCATATATGTCAAGAAAATGGAACAAAAAAATATAAACACTATAAAAAATTCATTCTTGATTTAATCAGTAGAGCAATTGCAGATTGGTTTTTTTGTGTTTATTTGTTGAAAATACACACCTCTGATGACGGTTCCTAAATTTTTCAATTGCTGAAAGTTTTTTTAAATTACATTTTTAGGATAAAATTTGAACTATTTTTTATTGAATCACATCGATTCTGAATTCTATTCTATTCTATTACATTAATCTTATTACAGTTTTGGAATGAGAATTTTATTTTTGAAATTTTAAGCAAAAAGTGAAATGTTAGTATGATGAACTCTAAGATTCATAAAATTAAAAAAATATTGTCAATAATATAAAAATATTGGTTATTTCTGTTAAAATAAACAATATTGTTTCTTATTTATCATTTATTGCTTTCTTTTTACTAATAATTAAGTAAAATTCTAATGTAAACACCATTAGGCAATTTACTTTTTGTGATGCTTTTATTGTTTTATGGCAGCCAGTCGTTTTGCAGGAAATTGCACCCAAGTTTACTTTACTGCACTGTATGTGATATTGGGTGTAGTGGATGAACAAAGCATCTGCAGGCCAATTAAAGTAAATTAGAAAATATTATAGCTGTGTGTGTGAGAGAGGATGATTTTCATATATGTTGGGTTTTTTGATATAAATTCAAAAATTTATAAAAACTTTGTCAAATAAAAAATTATTGATATGAAGGTAAAACATACCAACAAATATATTTTGTTAAATTTATATAACTTTTTAACTAATTATATGACATAAATTAGTGAAATTTTGAATAATACTTTGTTTTATAATTAATATTTTTTTTTAAATATGATTCAATTTTCTTCATTCATAGCTTATTTCATTCAGAAGGCTTGCAGTATTCAAAAATAACATAATATTTCATACAAAAAATAATAATTTTTCTTCAATTTCATATAAGGAATAAAAAGCTGTGAAAGAAATAAAATTTAAAAAAATTTTTAAAGTGAGAGAATGAGAATGAAAATCATAATTAGCTGTAAAATTTCATAAGATTTCAATGAAAAATTAAGCAAGATTTTACAATATGAATTTTTTGCATATTAATCTAGACATGACAGTGTGCCAGACCAAGTTCCCACTGTGCACACCATGTGCATATTTACATGAACCAACTTAAACTCTATTTGTGACCTCAATAACTTCCCTTCCAATTAAGTTAACAACATGAAAATTCTATAGATTGTTAAGCTTTATTTCCTCATGGCCCTGTAAAAATTTCAAGCTTTAATTTTAAATTGTCTAGGAAATAGAGGCCCCAGAAAATCACAAATTTTGGCAGTGATTCACTCATCAAAATTATAGAGGAGCTTCTTGATAAGCTTTTGGAGAAAGGTCCGTTCCCAGAAGAAACACTTATGACTTTTGACTTTGAATTACTTTATCCCTCCATTAGGACTGAACCAGTTTGTATTGAACTTTATCTTCTATACTATGTAATGGCCTGCAGGAGGCAGAACAGCATGATGAGCTGATAGAATGTCTGAGAGAACTCTGTGATCTAATCTGTCATAATTCTTATTTTAGGTTTGATCAAAAGTTTTACCAACAAGTGAAGGGAGTTCCAATTGGTAGTCTGATGGTGAGTGTATTGGCTGAGTTGGTGGTTAGGCGGCAAAAGCGGATGGCTATCCAGCTTTTTAACTCGTTTCTAAAATTATATCTGAGGTATGTAGATGATATCTTGGTCATATAAGAGAATGAATGTAAGGCGGAGGAAATGGTTGCTTCTCTGTCGAGTAGTAGTTTAGGGCTTATGGATATGAGGAGCAGGAGAGTAGAACAGACATACACATCCTTGACTTAAAGATCACTATTATGGGTGGTGATTATAGGACTACAGTATATAGAAAACCTAGTAGTTCTCCATTGTACATACCTATGGTTTCGGAGGATAGACTTTCCCACAAGAGAGCTGCCTTTTCAGCCCTCTTCAGGAGAGCATACACTCACTATTCTGGATTCATGAATGGAGGAGATTGGTATGGTTATGGGAATTGGCCGAGAACATAGGTGTGGAGAAAGCTTTCTAAGAAAGTAACATGACAAGATAGAGAGGAGTTTGTGTAAGGAGAAGACATGGACAATTAAATCAGATACCTATAGGAGTGTCGACCAAGCCTTGTGGGTAGAGAAGTTTGACAAAAACATCGGTGAGTTAACCAATCGTACTTTAAGTTTCAAAACGAATCAGACTATTTTTGGGATGATTAGAAATGATAAAGACCATTATGAGGATAAGGACAGGAGTATTCCGTTCCTGTCCTTATCTTCATAACAGTCCTATGAGATTCTTTTGAAAAATCACTCATTGTATAGGGAAGAGTTTTATATTGGATATACTGAGAGGAATTTAGAAGCACGGTAAAAGAACATAAAATGGATCTCAAGTATGGAAAGCTTTCCACTGCGCTTAGCCAGAGATTGCTGCCGCACAATATAGAAGTGCATTGGGGAAAAGTGAGAATTATTCGGCACGATGATAAGAACTGGGACAGGAATATGATTGAGACATTGGATATCCTCAAAAAGAAAAAGAAAGGATATGTGATAAATTTTACGGAACCAGAAATGATCCTTAGTGCGTGGAGATGGTTATTTAAAGTCAGCAAAGCAGACTAAAGGATAAGCTACCATCAGTTTTCGATACTCCTGTATGGGAACGCTGTTTTTTGTGACAATTATTATTTTACTTTTATTTTTTATTATTGCAGATAATTATACATATTTTTAATTTGTGTAGAGTGTAAATAATTTTTGAAATTTGTATAACTTTGTATGGTTTTTGTTTTTGTAATCTACTTAATGTATTCTTAGAAGATCTGTTGCCTAATGAAATATATGGCTTTACAG
This sequence comes from Olivierus martensii, assembly GCA_000484575.1. Taxonomy (NCBI): domain Eukaryota; kingdom Metazoa; phylum Arthropoda; class Arachnida; order Scorpiones; family Buthidae; genus Olivierus; species Olivierus martensii. The sequence goes on from AYEL01071447.1 coordinate 64,685, forward strand.
GCAGGAGGTGCTAAGGAGAGCACTTCCAGATGTAGTCCTGCCCCTTTAAATTTTATGTTTGTTTATTTTTGTGTAGTTTGGTCCCGTTGTGTAACAGGCAGAGTCTTGTAGCAGCAGCTGAGGAAGACGTCAAGTACGTTGAAAACATTTCTAATTAAAATTTTTTGACTGCTAATTTTTTGAGTATTACTTTTTGGTTTGTGTTTTGTGCAGTCTTGTTGAACTTTTATTATAACAACACTTCTACTGCAATATAAATCACAGTGGCAGTGTGTGAGATGGAGAGAGATTAGGCACATCCTGGTTCTGACATCATTTCAAAAGTAACAAAAACCATCATATGCTAAATGTTTAGAGAGCCATATCTTATAAATTATTAATTCTAATGGCATTTTTTTAGTTATTCCTATGCATCATAATATTTTCATGTTGAATATATGAAATTTTATGGTTAGGAACGATTAGTTTGATTTATAAATTTTATGAAAAATTAGAATTTATTTATTTATGTATATGAGAATTTTTGCTATGCAAAAACAGATATGAAAATGAAAAATTGGTTATTATGAAATATTCTCGTGGTTCTGGCCGAAGATCAATATTTCAAGTATTAATACTTTATCACCTATATTAAAATACTGTTAATATGAAACGGATAATTCATAAACATCAGTAAAAAAGAAAACATGGCATTGCATGAAGAATTACAATTTATCTCAGATTATTATTTATTTAGTGTGTTTATTCAATGTGACAACTTAGCAAAAAGTACTAATATCTCACCAAAAACATAAAATGTGAAAATTGGGCCAAGGGGGGCAATCTAAAAAAATGGTGTCAAGTTCCATTCCAACCCCAATGTTGAAAAATGAGATTTAAATACTGAATAAATTCTGATAAAGTGCACCTCCTTCAGGCTTTTACTTGGCAAGTTTTAATATCTATGATAGTACTAACTTAATATAACTCAAAAACTTATCAAAGAAAAGCCTGAAGAGGTGACACTATTGAATTTACTTCAGTAGTTAAATCACATTTTTTGACATTGGAGTTGGAATAGAATTTGGCACCATTTTAGATTTCTACTTTTTTGGTGTCCAAACAAACTGGTAGAATAAAACTTGGCCCATTTTTTCATCATAAACAACACTATAAAAATCTGTTTTGAAATAGTGAATAATTGTTCACTGGATTGCAGTTTTATGAAAAATTCTATTAAATTACATATAACGTTTTTAAATAAATAAAACAAAAAGGAAACTAATCAATTTCAGAAAAATTATATCTTATATTAGAACATTGTCTTCAATAATTCATTTAACAGAACTACAGATATCGGCAATTTGGACGTAATTAAGAAATAATTAAGTCGCAATTAGGACAAACGAGGGAGAAACGAAATACACAAAAAAAAAGTTCTGTCAAACAACTCCAAGAAATGTGACGACATTATAGATGGTATTTCGATCAGCTTGCGAACTTCATCCACAATAACAATAAATCGCTGAGAATGTTTATCTCAGGTGTCTGCCAGATTGTTGCGAATCGGAAACCTACCTCGGAGAGGGTTCAAGAAATAAACAACTTTGTTCTCAGCCCGGGAATAAGGGTCAAAAAAAGGTCACGGATATTAAAGAGCCGTTGCACCTTCGATCGACGCTTGTTTCACAATTTCTAGTTCTGTGCATTCATGGCTGCCATTTTCGTCCGATTTCACGACCGCTGCTCTTTTACATCATCCATACCAGCCTAGTAGTTTATTGGTGCTACGACGACTTCTTTGACTTTAGATCGTTAATCTTTTATTTTTCTTCGGGAGGATACAAGCCATCTTTCTCTGGATATAAGATTTCCCTGTTCCGGTCTTCTGTGTGTATCTTCAATTTTATAAAAGAACTAAAGACTGTGAAAAAGAGAGACTATAGATTGACTATTGTGAACAGTGACCACCTCATTAACTTCTGCCGAATCTGTATCTTCCAGTTGTGTTTCCAGGAGAACCTAAAACTTACAATTCAGATATTTCTCCTCTCATTGTAAGATCGTTATTCACATGTATTGTGATAGACATCTCTCAAAATAAAGGAAGTTGTTCTTCGACAAATGTAGTCTGTGTGTCGATTTGCCAAACAGCACAATTATTACCCGTCCTTATCCATGTCTCCACTTCATACCGCTTGCGTTCGTCGGCATCATATACAACGATCCGACTGGTGTCAGATCCTGACTTTTATTACATTTAGGCCTAATGCCTGTCAATACCGTCCTCGGTCCCACAGAACAAGCATTTTGAAAAAATGATAATTCAAAATTGTATAATTCAATATCTTATTTTCTTGTTCTAAATACTTTGAATTGAGGTTTTACTACATCATTTATTTCCAAACTCAAAATATCAAGTTCAAATAGGTAGAAAATTTTTTTTCCCCTATTTTGAGCTCAATATTTTAAGTTTGTTCATTCCCTATGGTAAATGTTTGTATTTTATACATTTTACTTACTATTAATTATTATAAGCAATTTTTTCCTAATTTTAAAAAATATATTCAGGCTGAAAAAATTATTTTATTAGAGAATACTCAAGTATATTTAAAATAACTTATAAAAATTGAATTTCACAACTTTTCATTTCAATATACAGGAATCCCTAGATTTACGAAAGTAATAACTTCTTTGAAAATTAAGATGAAAAAAAATTTAATTCTTTTCAATTGTAATGTAAAAATTTCCAACTGGTTCCTGGATCCAAGAAAGAGAGAGAAAATTTTACTCATAAATGTTAAAACATTCCAAGAACATTAATATAAGAGCAATAATGCATAGTATAGTAGTTTATGATAGTTATTACCTATTTAGCCTGTTCCTTGCCAATCGGTTTTGAATTTTCCAGCCACTAAGTGCCAAGCAATTTTCGAATTAAACCTAATGTGGCAATAAACACAAAATCATTGTGGCTTTATTTTTACTTAAAATTATGATATATTTGTCTTAAATTTATTCTTAATTATAAAGTTTTGATTTTTTGATAAGTTATTCATAAAAATAAATTTTCTGGGAAAAAAATTTGAATTTAAAAAAAATTCCTAGTTATTTGTATAAACTGCAATGGCTTTTATTATGATCATTTTATTAAAAAATTCATTTATTTAAAAAGTATTAAACTGATTAAAGCATAGTATTTTCTGATATACATAATGTCATCATGGAGAAAATTTGTCCATGATTATATTGGAGATTGTATTCATAGAAAAATTAAATGCAATTATTATTTATAACTTTTGAAAATGTTTTAATATTTTTTAAATAATTGCAAAGATGTAATAATTAAATAAGAGTTAACTGCTGTATGCAAATGATAATATTAAGACATAAAAACTTAGCTTTGTTTTATAACTGTAAATTTGATTTTAAAAAATATATATATATATATGTCTGACACAATCAGTGAAGAAAATATACAAAAAATTATATAAGCAATCAATTATTTACTACCATTAAACTAGTAATGAGACACCTGAAGAATATTTTTACAAAATAATTTCAGAAACTAGTATAAAAGAGAAATTTATTAAAATATGAATTAAGAGATTACATTTTATATTAGATGATATCATTATTGCTTTAAATAATGAATGATAGATGATAAAATCATTTCTTTGTGAAAGTGAAAATTCGTAAAACAAGGGATACCTGTAATTGAAAAATTTGGGGTAATCTAATTATAAACTGATTTTAATGTAATGAATTTGAGTTATTGAATAAATATAAGACAGTATATACATACTAAATATTTTAAAAATTAGAAATAATAAACATTAAAATCATCATTATGCAAAATAACTCATTATAAAACAAATCAATCAGTACATTTTTAATGAGTAAACAAGTTTTTATGGTAATTTTAATTTTGCTAAAGAAATTTATTTCCTTAGATAAAGTGTAACTTGAAAACGAATTTTTGATTTAAACTCTATAAAATCATTTACAATTAATACTTACATTCCTGTGTTTCGAAGGAAGACATGATCAAAAGAATGAGTTGCTTCATTTGAGGACAGATAGTTGGTGAAAAGTCCAAAAATAAAAAATTTTTCATATGTTGATACTAGGATATGTGATAAATTTGTGTGTACATTCTGTTCCCTTAAAGATACTTCCAAGCTTGTGTTCCTTCTGAATTTATACCAACCCAATACTTCCTACGTAAAAATGAAAATTTTAACACAGTATTAAATTTAATATTTTGAAAAAATATGAATTTTAAATTTAAATGAAATTTTAGTAATTGTTTATATTAGTTGTTAAAATTACAAGCAAATAAAAGAAATATTTTGAAATGATTTATAAAAATTTTAAACTAGTAAAATTCTTTTATAAAGATAATCACAGAAATGAATAAAATTACTTTTTACAATTATTATTCATTATACAGGGTCGTGCAGATAAATCCGGATTAATCGCGATGTAATTAAAAATGACAAAATTGCAAGAAAAAATAAATTTATTATAAAGAAAACTAGATAAAAACATATTTACATTATTTACAATTGCAGTTACTCTATGTAGCCGCCATCTGATGCTACAATTTTTTCCAGGCGGGTCCGGAAACTCTGACACGCACGCTTCACTCCTCTCGGTCTAACGAGGTCATGACCTCGACAATGGAAGCTTTCAGGGAGTCTTTGCTGTTGTGGTGGTTTTCGTTGACCTTTGATTCGACAACACCCCTACACGTAATAGTCGAGGGGATTGCAGTCGGGGCTTGAGGGAGGCCACAACTCGGGCGACCAATGGTATGGGCGACTGAGGCGACAAATCGCCACTCGATCCAAATCGGCGACAAATCGTCACTCGATGAAATCGGCAACAAATTCGTCACTCCTCTTAGTCTGACCGCTTTCGATGTTTGACCCGGTCAGGAATAACTTCCTCCGTCTCAGACTCCCTGAACTTCTTCGCTGGGTCATAAACCTGCGTCTTTTTGTAACCGAACTACTCGATTATTTCTCGCGGCGACTTTCCGGTGTGAAGAGAATTGAGTATGGCCACTTTCCGATCGTGCTCTGCACGTGCTGATGACTTGGCGGCCATTTTGTGAATGCCTACTCTCTACCAAGGTCACTACCGTGTCACGTGCAAGTATAGCCAAATTCCCGCCAAAACAGAAATAGCGAAAATTCGTCGTTAAATTTGTCCGGATTTACCTGCATGACCCTGTATGTAAGAATGTAAAAAAAAATATTCACATGTTTATGAATGATTTTGTGTATGATTTTTGTGTGTTAATATTTGTTTGTATTCACTTCTCTTAATTTTCCTTTTTAGTGCTATTTTCATCATCATGCAATATTAAAAATTCACATAATCTTCCCTCGTCATAAAATATTTTTATATCTTATTAGATTAAATATAAGAAAAAAATAAAAAAAGTTGAGGTTATAATATATTTGAACTCTAAAATAAACATAATTGATAATACAGTTTATTGGAAGTCCACCATCTTGTTTATGATTCTAATATAATTATGTCTTTCAGCAGAATAAATATTCCATTTTCTTTGATAATTACTAAGAAGCTACACAAATTTATCAGCAGATCATGTGTTTTTGTAGTTATTAAATATACTGTATCTTGTGATGCTATCATCATGAGGAATGGAGAAAAATGGTCTTTCTAAGAATAATTTCAGCTTTTCATTTATGATGATATAAGATTTTCCCATATATGGAAAACAGAATTGGCCCACTGTCTCACTTGCATGGCATAAGAAACAACTAAAGGGCAATTTATTTTTTCTACTAGTGACCTACTATACTTCTGGCAGAATCCTTTGTCCTCGTTTTTCGATAGGATCTGTACTCTTCTCAGTTTATCCTTTTCTTCAATGAGATAAACCTCCTCCTTCTCTCTCTTTCGATAAAGATGATATGAAATGCTGAATTAATAATGTTTATTGTAATACTTAAAGGGGAAACAAATATTTTAATGCTCACATATACAATTAGAATTATACTTTTGTATTAAAATAAATATCAGAGCATAATTTTGTTTGTTAAATAAAACTAAATTGAGCATAGGAATTAAATTATATTTGGCAATGGGTATTAACCCAAAGTTCTCAGTTCAATCAAGAAAATGAATATTTTTATTTTGAGAAATTAGTCAAAAATTATTAAATTAAATTAAATTAGTAAATAATAAATGATGATACTAAACTATAATCCTAATTTTAAAATAATTCTTACAATTTAATTCTAATTTTACTTTATTCCATTAGAGGTCAGTTGATTCATAGTATTTGATTAATAGGAATTATGTTATAAAAGCTTAGACAATGTTAGACTGAAGGCTGAGATTGATATCTAAATCTAACTTGTGAAGAATCAAATATTTCTCAACTATATTTGACAACAGCATTGGAAGTCAGTATTAAGTCTATGGAAGCAGAGTATTACCAACTTTTGTGATGGTATTAATGCACACAGAACAGTCGATTTCATTATAAAAGGTAACAGCTTAAGTAAGAATGATGTTTATTTTTATGTAATTGTCTCTCTAGGTTTTCAGTTTTCAATTTTGAATAAATATTCAATGAAATTTACTTCATTTGATGGCTAATTATACAGATTTTTGAGGACTACTTAAAAAAATTGCAACTCTCCATCAATTAGAATGTGCAGATCATCATTATGCATCTGATATATTATAGATATGTAGATGATTTTAACATGTAGTGAATTATGTTAATATAAATTTTATTCAAAGCTTATAGCTTCTGTGTCAAAATTGTCATTATTTTATGACAATTTACTGTAACATTGCAAATAATTTAGTGGACTATATCATCAGCGCATTGATATAAATGAACTTCAGCTCTCCCATAGATTCAATGTAGACTTCTGATGCTGTCATCAAGTATAGTTCATGAAACATTGTTTTGTTTTATTTTCAATTTAATTATTATTTAACTTTTAACATTAATATCTCATGTTATTTCAACTTAACTATCAGTCATTCTTAACAACCATAACTTTACTTATGATATAATGTTAACTCAGCCAAAGGATATTTCCACCAAATCAATGTGCAAATAAGTTTATCTGGATTGTTTATGAAGATATTATTTGTCACAATTAATTTTTTATTGTATGTTCATTCACTTTTCATTAGCAGTGTACTACTGTGAATGAAAAAAATCAGAATTCTCAATAATGACATCATTATTTATGCAAGATATTTTAATGATACAGTTATTTGTTAGAAGTTTCATAAGATTAAAATTAATATAGAATAACTATTGTTTATCAGATTTACATCAACATAATTATTACAGGTATACTCTGCTATAATATAGTAATTGAGTCTGGAAAACCTATACCTTAAGAAAAATAACTGAGTATAGGAATTATAAAGGTTTAGATAGTTTCAAACTAAAGGTTGGCAGTGTACGTCTAAGCTTAATTTGTGAAGAATCAAGTATTTCCAACTGCTTCATGAAGCTTTATATTATTTTATTTCTACTTTATTTCCATTTTATGAAAAGTAAATAAAAATGCAATAAAAAGTTTAATTGTGAACAAATAACAGCTTAACAAACAATGCTAATTAAATCTTTTCATTGTAATTTTATTTATTTTTCATTAACAACGTTCTATTGTGAACAAAAAATTGAAATGTGAAACACTTTTTATTTTTTATGCTATTTGTTAAATAAACTTTTACCTTGTAATTCAACTTTTACAGTACTTTTAATCTAGACTTACAATAAAATTTGAATAATATTCTGTATCTATAGTTCCATGGATTAAAACAACACAAAAGGGGATTAGGTTAGTTTGGTTAAGTCACCATATCCTCATGGGATATTCTTTATCTGGCGGTGGCCACTTATAGAGTCCATCACAGGCTGGCTAACATGCATGATGGAGTCAACTGGATGGTTGAAGAATGGAGTTCAACGGGCCGGGCGTAGACCCCTCCTGAAAAACTGGAGGTGTAGGACCCAGATTTGAACCCAGTCCTCCAGGGTGGTAAGCCACAGCTTTATCATGTGGCCATCAGACCACACAAAAGGGGAAAAATTACAAAATCAAAGAAATACAGCACTATTTGTTAATTATAATGAAAATAGAACAAAAAATAATTAATATTAATTATGATGTAAAACTTTGATGAACAATAGTTACTATACCTCCTCAATTCTAAAACACAGATTTTTTCATTCTTTATAACTTCTTTGAAATCTGGATGCATTTTATGATTGATGTTAAAACAAACTTTTCATTAATTTGAAGAAATAAATCGTCATCATCACTATGTTAATTGGAAATAGTCAGATTTTTCCAATAGCAATCATCATTCAAAGCACACAAGATATTCAAATAATAAGATGAGATAAAGAAAGTGAAATCAAAATAAAATCTGCAAAAATAATTTTACCACAATAAAATAGGAAATGCACCCATCACACATTGATCATCAGAAATGCAAAATGTGTCCCCTAGATAAATGCATAATAATCATCAATATTTGCTTATTTATTAAAACAACTGGACTTATACAGTAAATCCCCAACTCTGCCATCCATTATTATTATTTTTTCTTACATAACATTACATATTTCACATTATATATACTTTAACATGAAATAATGCATTATCTATACATTATTTTATCATTTACCTCCTTGAGTATCTGACATTTCAATTTCTGCCTATAATCACATACCAAAGATTAACTGAAACTGTCTAATTAATATGCAAAAAATTATTTAGACAATTTCAAAAAATATCACTCATTTCATTGGATAATGAAATGAGTGATATTTTTTGGCAGCTCCTTTAAATTAAACAAGCCACGAATGAAGAAATTCAGCCAAAATTTTCAGAAATTATTTATAAAAAAACTAAATTACATAATTTTTTTTCAATGACGTTATGTCAAATAGTTATTAAAACAAAATTACATAAATTCATTGAAATGTCATTTTGTTAATATTTATTAACTTGTTCTTACTTCATTTCTACAATTTTTAATAGTACCTTTTATAATTTTTTAAATTTATATCAAAAAATCCTTATATATATGAAAATGGTCTCATTTCATACAGAGAGCTTTAATATTTTTTATATTGCTATAATTGAACCACAGATGGTTTATTGTAACAACATAACATATTGTATGTAAATATTAATTTTTAAGATTAGGAAACAATGTTATGTTAAGTTTTTTTTTTTCATTAATATAATGCATATATATAATACAATCATCATATATATTTAAATAATTTTAAGTTAATGTTAAAAACATCTGTGATATTTTGTATTTGAATTGTAGAGTTTTAAAATGTTTGATATTTTTTTGTTCTTCAAATATGTATATAACTGAAGACATCTCATATTAGAACCAAAACCATTTTTGCAAACTAATAATTAAACAAATTTTAAAATTTAAACCTGCAACATGCTACTGTTATTTCTGTAATTTGCCTAATTTGAATAATCATTTAACATACTTTTGCTTAATGCTTAAGTTTTCTTATTCTAATTAGAACATTATAGCAGGGTATATCCTGTACTGTAAAAACCAAATTATAAAGTAAAACTTATTTATTTTATTTTAATAGCACAAAAAATAAGAAGTGTTTCATACTTCAATTTTTAAAATAAATATCATATTGGAAAACAGCCACCATGTTGTTTATACTTCTAACGTGTTACATATGTAATAGTTTTGCAATGTGTTTTTTACCATATGGCTAAATTTATATATATGATAAAATGCTATTTTAAATTTTGAACATTTATTAAAAACAATTTTTTTTAATTTAATGTAATCAAATTTTTCTGAATAATAAATATTTTGTAAATAACATATTGTAAATAATATACATATTGTTATTCATAATATATTGGTATAAATATGCATAATATATTGTATACATCAGGGATGCACAGACCATAGACTTCCATTGATTTGTTGTCAGCCTGCCTCACCATATATTTTAACAAGTCACACAATCAACAAAATATTATTTGTAGTTTTGAACAATACATTTTCAAATAATATTATTCTGATGTGAAATCATTTTTATAGTGGTTCAATAATAATGAAACTATAAGGAAAAAATAATCATATCTGTAATAATAAACATTCTTTTATTTTTACTATATTTGTGTGTGTGAAAACAGGTAATTTAAAAAATTGCACATGCACAAAAGGTAGCACTGCCATTTAATTAATGAAAATTTAGAATCAATCTTGCATTTGGCTATTACAAATGTCAAACATAAAAAAAAAAAAAAAAATTAAATTAATGCCATACCAAGCATCCAATTAAAAATTCTTTGTTTACTTTGTAACATGGTGCTAATAAACATGGTACGATATATAACAGCGATGTTCAACCCATCAATCACGATGCGATTTTCGGTTGATCTCATTTATTCCTCCTTTCTTACAAATTTAATTAAAACTGAAAGCATACTATTTTATTTATCATTATTTTGTATTATTTTTTAATTCTCTTTAAGTGTTTATTTATTTATTTTTAAATATATCAAATCAATAATTTTCTTATAAGTCCAGGTAAATAAATTAATTTGGATCAATGGAAGTCAAACAGTGAGCTGTGATCTACCCTATATAAGAGAGTAGATTGCTGAATAACTTAGCATAGAAAACTAGCTCGCATAGTAAAAAAAGTTGAACAGCACTGATATATAAGTTTCGTAGTTTTTTGGTGGCCCTTCTATAAGCCAAGTGAATTTATGCGGCCCTTGGTCTTAACAAGTCTGTGCACCTCTGGTATACATATTATTACCCCTGGTATACATTGAAACCACATATTATAAATAAAATTTCAATTGTTTATTAAATGTTAAAATAATGTACAGATATAGGAAAATTAACACTTTAGCACTTAGGCAGATCGAGAAAAACATAATAAATTAACTTTTTTAAATAGCAGTAGCGCTTTCGACTTTTTATTAAAAATCCTCTTCAGCTACACCACTGTGTACTACCACGTGTAGCTGAAGAGGATTTTTAATAAAAAGTCGAAAGCGCTACTGCTATTTAAAAAAGTTCACTGTCCCTTGGATGTGTTTATTTCTAATTCTGTCTGCTCATGTCACTCCGCCCAAGAAGCCATATGGCTGACTAGCCAGTCCCAAGTCTGGATAAAAGAGGAGAGTTGGTGTCAGGAAGGGCATCCGGCCATAAAACACCCTGTCAAGTCTATTATGATGAGTGGTATCCATGATCTAGATAATAATGTGGTTTTGATTAGTGTGCAAAAATTTCAGACTATCCCTTAATATATGTGGTTCAAAATTTGATTAGTGTGCTCCAACAAGTTCAAAATTTTTTTTTTTGCAAACCCTCTGAAGCATTGGCAACTGAATGTCGGGAATTGTAGTCTACATGATTAGAGCACTGCATTAAATTTATTTATTCATTTTTTTAATTCTATTAATATTACTACTTTCATCATCTAATTGTTACATTTTAAATTCGTTCATAATTTTATTTATTAATAAATTTAGCATGAATGGAACCTACCTAATAATAGCCATTACAATATTATTTAGCCAGCCTTGCCTTCAGTTCTCTAATACTTGATGTCTATGGACGTGTAATTATTTTTTACAAAATTTATGCAATTTTGTAAAATAATTTTTTTTTTGTGAAAAATAAATTTTAATTCTTACTATAAATTTTTAAATAACTATACATATTCCTCAATGATTTAAAGTGCATGTGATGCAATATAGATATGTTTTGAGAGAGGAAAAAATGCATGTTTATAATTTTGATATTTTCCAAGATTCATTATAATTATTCCCAAATACATGTTTATAATTTTGATATTTTCCAGGATTCATTAATTTATTCCCATTGGACTTTTTTAGTTTGATTAGTGCGGTTTTGATATCTGCGGTGTATTGCGAGTTTTAGTTTGATTAATGCAGTTTTTGATGTATATGTAGTGTATTGCGAGGATTTATTAACCACACTAATTAAGGGATTCCTGTATATACTATTAAATATAGTATTTAATATAGAAATTTAAATACATTAAAAGATTTTTATATATATCTTTGTTTTGATCATTGTAAAAGAGTCACTATTGTTCAACTATATTCTCATTTTGTCACTCTGATTTTCAATGATAAATTCAAAATTAATAGACTGAGTGAATCAAATAAGAGCTTTTTAAAACGTTATAGCAAACACGATTCCAAATGATGTGTAAGTGTTCCACACTAATCAAGGGATTCCTGTACTATTAAATACTATATATTATATTTAATAGTATTATTATAAATACTATTAATACTATGTTTAATAGTTTCAGAAAAATATAACTTCAAATTGTAAGTTGCATTGAAATTTTACTATAGAAGACCATCTTCCTCAGCATTTTCAGAAAGAGTGTCTGTCAGGTTCAACAATCAGTGTCCATCTTTTAGCCATCTCACCACCCATTGCTTAATTTCTTATCAAAATGCACTTTTTTTCTTTCTGGTTTGATACTACTTTCCACCTGGTAGGTACTAAACAATGTATTCCATTGTCCACCTTTGCAATATGGTGAGGTTGTCATCAGGTGGAGGATAGACATAATTTTCTATATTTGGAATGAATCAAATTCTAATCAATTCATTCAGAATATGGAAAATATCTGTCTATTATTTTTGGGATGGTTATTTAATTGAAATATATATAAATTTATAATATTCTTGAAAAACTACATTTCCTAAGAATGAAAATTTATTCAAAATAAAATTTTAGAATATTTAATAAATAATAATTTTTTAAATTTTATATCAATTTAATTATTTAGATGAATACAATATATTATTAAATTTTGAATGTTTTCCAAAAATGCTGCAGTATACTGAAGTTTCTCTCTAAATAAATAAATAACTATTTAATTTGTTTACTGTGTATTTAATCATAATTAATATTTTTTAATTATGAAACTTCTCTAAATGTTATGGAATTCTTTTTAAACAATTTTCAACTAATTTAATTTGTATGTATTTTTTTCCTCACAATTAAATTACCATTTATTAGATCAGAATTCTCATTTAATCTTGATTTAATTTTTATTATGAAAACTAATTTGTATAGACTGATTATTTATATATTTTTTATTTTGTTAGATTTACTATTCATCTGTCAATAATTAAAAATTAAATTTGTTACAATAGGGTTGTTTGGAAAGAAATTTAGTTTTTTTTCATGAAAATGAATGACAATTTTTTTATAGTATAGAAACATTTTTATTTAATTATATATTGATCATTTTGGTCCAATACATTTTGCCATCTTTCTGGTAGAAATTCTACGAGCATGATTCCATGCTCGTAGAATTTCTGATCTTTGCTTGCAAAAACTGAACCAAGTGATTTTTGACATTCTCATTTGAATTAAATATTTTGCCTTCTAAAGAATTCTTTAAAGACCGGAACAAGTAATAATTGGAGGGTGCTAGATCTGGTGAATATGGTGGGTGTGGTAACACATCCCATTCAAGCTATAACAGCTTCTGGCGAGTCATCAAACTTTTATGAGGTCCAGCATTATCATAGACAAAATCTATGCCTTTTCTGTTAATCAATTCTGGCCACTCCTGTTTGATGGAATCACTTGATTTGTCCAATTGGTGGCAGTACACTTCTGAATTAATTTGGAATTGTCTGGATTGAAGCTCAAAAAAAAAATTCCCTTGAAATCTCACCAAACAGAGAGCATCACTTTTTTATGAATATTGGCTTTCGAAATGCTTTGAGCCAACTCATATCTTCTGCTGTATGATCACTTGTGTTCAGCATTGTTGTGAACAATCATCCATTTTTCATTGCCAGTTATGATTCATTTCAGAAATGGATCATTTTCTTTACATTTGAAATATGAAATGTTATTTTTTAATATTTTTTATACTGTTATCTAAAAAAAAAAACTACCTCTGACTAACTGCAATGTTGAAGATCAATGAATTATGTACATATAGTGATCTCTGACATTTTCAAATCAAATTTGTGCATATTTTCAATGGTTTTGATAAATAAAAAACATCAGTGATTACAATGCATTCAGGGACACAGGATTTCAATGATCATGTATATTGGAGGCATTTCCTATTTATTTAAATTGCAGTCGAGTTTCTTCTGCACTTTTTTATCTTTCATCATTTTGTTATTTGAATATCTCATAATGATTTGAATAATGATTGCTGTTTGAAAAATCCCATTACTTTCAACCAATATAATAATGATTTATTTCTTCAAACTAGATAATGAAAAGTTTGTTTTGACAATCATAAGACTCATCCAGATATCAAAGAAATTAAAAAGTGAAAAAAATCTACATATCAGAATCAAAGAAATGTACTATTACTTATACTTTCTTTCAGATATTAATAAAAACCAATTTGTTATTATAATGAAATATAAAAACAAAATTATTATCTGGCACTTATTGTATGGTGTCAGCCATTTCAGAATATATACAGTCTTCAAGTTACAAACATAATTTGTATGTAAGTTTTGTTCGTAACTCAGATACCACTGTTATTTGGCCCATAAAAGTACTGAAATAACTTTATATGCTATGTTTTGTAATATATTTCACAATTGGACCAATTAGAAGTTTATTTCGCAAATTTGAGCAAAAAGTTCCAATTATAAAACAAAGATTTTTTGGTGTAATCTCCATTATCTTGAAATATTTCAGTAATATGTAATTAATTGTAATATTCCATAATATTGGATACTAAAGTATTCTGCTATCATATTGTTTAAAATTATAAGAGAGTTTTTAAAATTTTGTGAAATTTGAAAATGAAATTTCACATTCATAAATATAAATATTCATAATTCAAGAGGTGCCTATAGTTGAAATCTTAGATGTTGTCAATAGGACATTATGGGTGAGCAGCAATATGTTATAACAGGGATAGTAGTAAAATTGATAATATGTTAGAAGGAAAAATATGTTAAGCAGGTTAATAATATATAATTTTATAATGAAACAGTGTCAAATAGACCATACATGGCTACAGCTTGTGATATATGCTGAATATAACATTTTATATATAGAACAATATTGTGATATGGACATTATGAGATGTTGAGCATTAACAATGTAAAGGAATCTGATTTAGATACAATCAAAGTGTTAAATTAACATATACAATACAATAATAAATTTTAAGAATAATAATCATTACTTTATGCCTTCCTTGTAAAATATAATCAAGTGCTTGTTGTTTGATTGCACCACTGCTATCATAAAAAGAAAATGGTTTTTCACAAGGCACAATTGTGTAAATATCTGAAAATAAATCAGAAAAAAAGAAAAACAGCAATTATTATTAATTTAGTATAAGAATTAAAAATTATTTTAATATTTGAAAATAAAAAAATTTAAAGCCATTTACCATAAAAAATAAATTACAAAGTCTTACTTAAACTAGTCTCTTCTTTTTCACTACATATTTGTGAATCACTGATTGTATCAGTTATGTGACTTATAACTTCCCCTAGAAGAAATCCCTCCTAAAACAATATTAAAAGAAAACATCTGAAGAATATCTTATTGTATTATTAATTAGTATATAATATATGAAAATCAGTTAAGAAAATAATGTATAAAAAATTTTTTTTTAACTTTATAACTGCTGAATTATGCAATTCAACTTGCTATACTAATTATTCATAATTTTCTAAATTATTAAGACATCTTTTTGTCATAAGTATTATATTTCACTAGAACCCTTAGAATATATAGTTTCATATTTTTGTTTGATCAACCAATGACATTTTATATAGGGCCAAAAACTTACCAAAACTCTGTTTTATTTTTTTTATAAAAAAAATTGCCAAAATGCATCCATAAATCTTGCATTTCAATGAAATTTACAAAACTGAGATATAAAAAGTTTTATTTTATATGTTCTAAATGTATTCTAAAAATTTCATAGTGATATACAGTAACTCAAAGTCTGCAGGTAGTGAGTGGACTAACAAATGACAAATCAATTAGAAAAACCACTAAATTATATTAATAACATATTTATTTTTGCATTATAATCATCTATGTATATTCTGTGCATGTTCAAAAATTAAAAAATATTAATTATAATATACAAAAGTTAAGAAATAAACTGCATTTTACAACAAAAATATATATATCAAAAAGTTTGCATACATACAAATAAACTTATTGTATATTTAATATAAAAGCAATAATGAGGGAAAATGTACATTAACACCTATCAAAATGTAGGTCTGAAGAATTTAGCATTTAAAAAACTTTTGAACCTTCAATAAATAAGCACTTTTGGCAATGAATAACTTTTAATAAAATTGAACAATCCAAAAATGATTGTTCAAAATCCTACAAACCAAAAATGATTGTTCATTTTTATTAAAAGTTACTCATTGCAAAAGTGCTTATTTAAACCAAACAAACTCTTCAGAAACTGCTTGTATCTCTATTAAATATAGTCTATTAAATAACGAGCACAATTAGCAGTCTAAAATTAATAAAATTGAAGATTTGTTTTAGACTGCTAATTGTGCTCGTTATTTAATAGACTATAAGTGCTTATTTATTGAAAGTTTAATTGTGCTTATGTAGTTGAGGCAGTTTATAGTTATCTATGTTTAAAAAACTGAAAAAACTTTAAATAATGAAGGGCATAGCAAAAATGAATGTGAAATAACTTTGATATTCATAAACTAGAATAAAGCTTAAAATAAAGGTGAACCTGTTAGATTAGAACAATTATTGTATATTTCCATTTGACTATCCAGAGAGTTATAGACAATTTTAAACTGACAGGAACACATTTTCTTAATGATACTGTTAATGATATTAAAAAAAATTTTTTTTAATATGTACAGTGATTCACTAGCATGCCAATGATTTAATATAGGATCAACTGACTTTAATAAAGATGTGTATCACTGGTTATGAATGAATAATTATCCTTCAATCATTCTAGGAAAATTGTATCTCCACCCAATGACATTAAGCAATATACAGATGCTTGCCTAAGAAAAGGTTGTTTTGATAATCCCATCTTTAGCAAAGGAGATATGACTTTTTTTAATTGTAAAAGTGGAAAACTCAAATAAAAAATGGCCATTAATAATAGTAATAGTAGACAGTAAAGACTGGATTCTTTAAGATGGTAAAATTGTATGGATTTGACTTCAGATTCTCCAAGTGATAAAATCATCTATAATTGAACATAGTCTTCAAAGTGTACAATCATTCAAAATTGAACCCGGATCATCCAAAATGGGAAGTGACTGCTTTATTACATTTTTAATAAAATAAAAAGTATTTTTAGTCAATATGCTATGAAAATAGGCAAATTTGGAATATTATAAGGGCAATCATAACATCAGATTTATCATAAGTCAAATGATCATAAATAGTGGAGACTCTGTAGTTCTTTTAGAAAATAACATAGTCAAAACAGGTGGATCCTAAACATTTTATAAGGAGTGTATCAATTGGATGAGATATCCACATATAGTGGCATTGATACTATAAATAGTTGTTTGGTTAATAAGATCACATCTATCTATATAAGAACTGCTAATTTAATCAGCAGGAGCAAGTCTGCACATCTGGCTGATCAAGCTTGCAACTAACAGCTAAAGGACTACATAAAAACCAATATTTGCCAATAAAAACTTAAATTTAACAAGATCAACATTGTTCTCCCATGTTTCTCAACAGAACTGCTGAGCTTGTTAAATTTTTATAGCAAAGTATTTACTTTGTTAAAACTTAAGAAAAATTGTTCACACAGTTCTCACACTATTGTATGCTAAATACAGGGTGAAGAAAAACTTTGTCGTAAAATTTTGTGTACCGATAGGGGATCTCGAAACAAGTCAAAAATATTTAATGAACATATGGCATAAATGGCACCATTTTCGAGTTATAACCCTTTAAAACTAGCCAATCACCATCAAGTACACAAAGTGTCATGACACATTGAGTTGCCAAGACACGTCGCATTGCGTTGCTTTCCTACTGATTTCCGGGTTAGTAAGAAGGTGAGCAATGCAATGAGATACTTAGTGGCAACGCAATGCGTCGTGATGCTTTGTAAAGTAGATTGGCTAGCTTTAAAGGGTTATAACTCGAAAACAGTGCCATTTAGATCATATGTTCATTAGACATCTTCAATTTATTTCAAGGTTCCCTATCAGTACACAAAATATTACGACAAAGTTTTTCTTCACCCTATAGCATAGATAGTGCTTTCAGCAATTTATAATTGACTATAGCTTATATACTAAAAGTTTTCCCCCCTAGAAAAATTAATGCTATAGTCTTTAAACCAATAACATGAAAATTGGAAATATCACTTAGCTATTTTTAACAATGTTTACTAAGCAATTAACAGAAAGTCTAAATGAAATAGAATGGCTGATCAATTAGTATTCATAGTAGAATTAGTAGGTGTTAATTACTTTTTGAAATGAGGATAATTCATAAAATTTAGGGCCATCATAGGAGCAGTTTAAAAGAAAATTTTAATTTAATTTTTCCAGAAATATAACAAATTTTTCCATAATCATAGAAACTAGACTAATGAAAAGTCAGTTAATCTTCACTTAATTCTTATAATACAGTTTTTACTATCACTTGATATTTTTATGCATTTAAGCAGTCATTCATCAGCATTTCAGCAATTCTATTTTTGGTCAGACTATACAGGTAGGCCTCGATTAACGTGAATAATTGGTTCCACGAATTTCTCGCGCTAATCGAAGTATTAACTCTATGGAAAATATGGTAATTGGTTCTTGCTTTGTGAGATTCCGGCCATTAGCTAACTTTCACGATGAATAACCACAATAAACTTAACACTAACTGTTTAAAAAATATTTATTTTCATATTTTACA